>JBAKGM010000233.1:200092-233359 GCA_037177215.1 Asparagus racemosus | reverse complement strand
TATAAAAGCCAGTTTCTTTATAAAAATTCCAGTTAACAGACATGAAAAAGGAAAAAAAGGAATCTTGATATATGAAATTTCCTTGTTCATTATTAAAACTTTCTAACTTCATACAATAAACAATCAATAACAGAATTGATTCACTAAAACCTTAAATCAAGTTTCCGATTTAAGAAATAATATGTGAGGGTCACTGATACAGCAAATAAAAAAACTAGTCATAAAACAGAAAGTCATTCTCATTATTGAAATTTCTCCAGTATTGCATAGATCAAGTTGCAATCAAATAACATCTTTAAGTTTGCAATTCACAACATAATAAATGAAGGTGAATTTTACTATAAATCGTCCTAGAAGTAACAAACATCATAATTATTGACTTTAATTTCAATACCTGCTGCTGAAACTTCAAGGCGATCACGCAGGATGGCAAGCTCATGGGAAGATTCTTCAGAACCTAAGAGTTTCAAATATCCCATTGCTGTTGTGAGGAGTCCTTGACTAGCAAGCAGCTCAGCATAGTTCTCAACAAGCTTTGACAGTGATAAACTGAAACGCTTTTGTCCAGATGCAAATGCAAGGACGATGGTCTTTTCCATTAGATCCTATTTAAATGCATAGATTTGTTAATCCTTTGGTGATGGAATAACAGACGGAACAATGGGATTCAAAAAAACTATCACCTGCAGTAGGTCTACATAGGACTTCCCGTCATGCTCTGATTTCAGGCAGTGTGACCAAATTTCTACAGTTTTCTCAATATTTCCAGCACTCATATAACATAGAGTTGCAGCAAGTGTGTTGCCAGCCGTCATTAATCTTGAAGCAAGGGTGTCACAAAGAATAGTCCATTCCTCCTTCTGCGCAAACTGTTAACCAACCACATTGTCAACACATTTAGTGGCATCTTCATTGCTATTAAAGAAATCAAAAGCAAACCACATGCACACACACAATGAAAAGTACCCGTAACTCCTCCATAATTCAAGGAAAAAATATCAAATATAATTAATGTAAGTTGTAGAATCAGTTCAAAAGAATTAAAATATTTATTATCACAGCAAAACCTCCTTAGTAAATGTTGTCATCACACTTTGTTATTCATGATGCTGAAGTATTGAATATCTTATCTCCTCCACCAAATCAAAACAAACCATACCCATACAGGCTTAAAAATTGAAACACTAAGTATATGAAAAAGACCACCATATTTACGAAATTTTTAACACCTATACAAAGCATATTGTCCCTCTTACAATCATCATTAATATACTTCTACACTCATTATCTGTGCATGTGAGAGTTGGTTTTTCTTTTTTGTAAGAAGGCAAACTTGTTATGGTTAATTAAAACTATACAATAAGAAATAAAGTAAACTGCATATAAGCACATACCCTATGATCACATAAGATATACTTATATGTCTCCTATAATTTATGCTTAGGAGTGAAGTTCATCAACCAAGCATACATGGATTTGGAATTTTATATGTAGCTCCTTCGTTGCATGAGCATTTAACTTACATAATCCAAGAAAAATTCTACCAACTACTCATCATGTAATATTCACAAGGATGCAAGTGTCCTACTCTGAGTATCTGGAAGTCTTCGGTATGAGAACTTTTGAACAAAGGGACGTGTGTATTATTGATCACATACTTAAAAAACGAACAACAGACTCCCCCTTCTGCTTTCCTTGTTTACCTATCTTATGATATTGACGTAGTTAAACAACAAAATATGACAAAGGATTAGATGACTTAGATGAGTAGACCCTCTTCCAATTCTTCCCTTATCGATCCTCCCATCTGTTATATCTATAAGATTTGTCCCTTCATAAAATGTTACTAGTTGATCTTTTTCCTTTTCTTTTATGACATGAGAAGTGTCCAAGTGTTATATTGTGTTGAAGTGTCTGACTTTTGTAAAATGGGGTGGCTTGATAAGATTACATCAGTGTGTATCCTCCTAATCATAGTTGTAACTTCAAAGACTTGGAATCAACTCATAGAAGGTCAATGTCCAACAGACAATCAATCAAGAGACCTCGTTTAATGTCTTGGGAGCTTTTATGCTTCAAAGGTACCCCCATTTTGATGGTAGAAGGCCTAGGCTCTGGTGTTGAAGATGATAATAGAAAACTGCAACAGATGCAAACTGCAAAATGCTTTTATTTATTATAACTTTAAATTGGAATATTAGTTTGAATTTAACAATCTGAACAAGCCAGAGTTTAGCAGGGAACTGAAGTTGAGATCTCACAGCCTAATAGTCTAATAAATCGTAACGAAAATATAGAATCATTCATATTGCATCCACATGCCTCCTGCTTGACAATATAGACATGGAAAATCTTTAACCGCTAGCAGTAACTACTATTCCTGGAAAAAAAATCAAATGCTTTTATGGTAAGAAACTGGGAGAAACGTGGATGAATGAACAAGAGTAAACTCCCAGGGAAAGACTATAATTCGCAAAATACGAGATCAGCTGAAGCAAGCTTTTCAAACAAGTACAACCTACAAGAAGCTGTGGCTATTATGATTCTTAAGGTAAAAAAAGTGCAAGACGAGAACCAAACGTATACAAAACTTTCTTTAAACTTCCCCCATAAACCAATCTTTTTAGCAAGTTTGTTAATTCCAGGTTGTTTTCAAAATCTTCTCCTTATTTTTATGTCTGCTGATGTTGTTGTTAGTACTTGGTAGTGATGGTATCTGAGCGTATGCATGGTTGAGAGATGGTTGTAGTCTGCCAAATTGGAAGATTAAAATGGCATACCTCTTGGATACTCAAAAGAGGCTTTACCATTGTGCCTCAGTGATGATTACGCTGTGTTTTAGTTTAGGGTGAGTAGCATGGGGAGGGAAAGCAGCCAATGGTTTAGAAAGCACTAGGCGCCAGACCTAACGCCTAGCGCTCAGGCGCACTGGTGGGCGCCTAAGTGACACATAGGAAGTTTTAACATCGAGAGGGAGGAAGGAATGTTTTTGAATATTCAAATCAATATCCTCACAATTTTACCTGAGCGGACTTGGATAGTTTTGATCTAATCCATTTTAACCTAGCCTATTCTCTTCAACCATTACAACGCTTAAGCGATCAATATACCCCCACAATATACTGTAAGCAGCCTGTGTTCCCCTTGGCGTTCCCAAGACTTTAGGCAGCGGTCTAAGTACTGTTTAGGTTTAAGCAGCAGCCTACACAGGCACCCAGACTGCTTTTAAAAACAATGAAAGCAGCGGAGGCAGTCTGAGGAGGGCGGGTGAGAACAAATGCAGCACAATGGAAAAGAGGACCTCAATCCCAAAGTCAATAAACAAAAAATAAATGGAACTTAGTGAAGATTTCGAAATTATTCAGCATTTATTGCAATCTTTACTTTCAGATATCCATAATGCATGACAATTACCCACAGTCCCACGTAGATATCAGATATTAAATACTTGATGAGAACAAGAGATCTTACCGTGCACAAGAGAGCAAGTGTCTCTTTCCATGAGTCAAGTGGCCTAGTACTGACAAGGCTCATTAGATCATTAGTCACAATTGCAGACACAACCTGAATGTTCAGAAAAGAAAACAAAATAAATAAAATAAAGCATAACACCCATTAACTGCTCTAAGACCTACAAAAGCATAAAACGCATCTTGATTCTAGTTACAATTCCACTACAACTTGACACTATCCCACTTTTCTCGGATGCAGACAATATTGCATGAAGACTATGAACTAACTTAAAAATGTGTATATGCAAACCTTTAGATAGGGCGACGGACTACTCCTAAGATATTGATCACAAGTAAGTTTCCACAATGAGGGACCCCCAACATGTGCAATAACCAGTGCATCGGCCATTCTGTTTGCTGCTCTGCATTGTGAAACTGCTCCCTTGTAGTCTCCAATGACCAAAGCACGTTGAATACTTTCATCAATTGAGGGATCAGTGCTCTGCCTGTGCTCCTCAAACTCTTTCTCTATCTGCTTATTTTTAGGAACTTCATTGTCTCCAACAAGGTTATCAATAGAAGGCTGGGGACTGTTAAAAAACTCTTCTCCGTTGTCAACCAAGAATGTACTAGACTTCTCTTCTAAGTTCATCATGTTAGTTAATTTCTTCTCAACTTCATCAATTGCATTTTCACTTCCGTTATCAGGCACACTAAAACCAAGATGAGTAAGTAATTTGGTCCTAGCGGTTCCTTCTTCCTCAAACATAACCTTCAAAAATCCCCAAGTCTCTTTTTCGTCCTTGGACCTATCAATAATAGAAAGATAGAAACATAAAATTTGCATCAAATGCATAATAAATATCAATAAAATTCTTATTCTGCAAAGCCGACATACAGGCAATCCTCAGATTTTTTCTGACACAACAATCTCAATGATGAGTTGTCACGATCTTGAATTGCAGCTTCAAATTCAGTAGACCGACTCACCAAACTGTGTTCAGTAACCAAACTATGCACGTAAACCTATAAAGGAACGTAAGTGAGTTATCGAGATAAAAGTTCTTAACAAAGAAGAAAAGTTTAGGTTTACCTCAGAACTATTAGATGGAGTGCCAAGCGCTGATGAACTAGGCTGAAAAGAAACAAGCTTGCCTCCAAAACCAAAGGATGCACCCACTGGACATTTCAACCATTTTGGAGCTCTCAAGCGAGCTGATCACGTAAAAAACAACACAAGAGGACAAATCAACAGACATAACTGGCCACATTAAGGTAAAGATACAAGAAAGTCAAACGAACAATCACAACTGTGTCCAAAGTTCTTGTTTGGTTTCCATACTTGCATAGAAGAGCAATCTAGAAGGGGTATTTTGGCATTAAGTAAAGAAGCTCTAAACTACAGTACATAGTAGTAGTGTCGTTGGATTTTTTTTATTTTTTATTATTTGTTATTTATTTATTTATATATTTATTTTATTTTATTGGGGTCAGGGTGGGGGCGTAAGATTTGTAAACAGCTATGAATCTCATTTAAACTTGTATCCAATATTAAGCTATCAAAACAGTACCATAGGCAAGCAGTTGGGGCTAAGGAAAAGAACATCCTCTGCACTGCATTGGCATACATCTACCATCAAGCATTTGCTCCCCCACTTAATCATCCGTTTATTTTAATCCTAGTCTTGAGTGAAAGTATATTATTCAACGAATATTGATAATTTTATGGCATATCCTAAATTCGTTTTGCTCACTTGAGAAACACCAACATGTCTCCACTTTTTAAGAAAGTTTAAATTATAGCCAAGCAGCCTTAATAAAAATTTCCATCATTCAGGAGCCATCCATGATACAAAAGAAGATGCTATCAGAACAGATCGTTTTCTTTAAGTATATGATTGTGAATTTTTGTAATAAATAACAATCTTTTAAACAAATTTAAGTTTTAGCACAATTGATGTTCAACTTGATCCAGTATCCAAACTAGAAATGCTTCAATTCTCCTCTAATGTGAAGATGTGATCAATAACGCACAATCAGACCTCGATACATGATGGAATTAGGTCAATTTACGTTCAATAAAAACTTAAACGAGTAGTTGTTGAGAAAACATGAACCAGTGGGTTTTTATGTAAATTTTTGGAAGTTCTAACAGGCTTGTCACTTAGGACTTGAGCCATATGTTTTTGGTTTATAACATATGATCTAAAATGTTTATAGAGTTCTAAGTTACAGAGAGAAAAAAAAGTATTTTAGACCAAGTTAACATGGTTTATGATTGCCAATGTTTTAAAACGGTTGTCACTTGTCAAGATAGTGTTCTTCCTATCTTCCATTTTTTTTCTTTTTCTTCTCTTTTTTCCTTTTTTTTTCCTTGCCTTAGTAATCACCCCTCCGTATCAACCTTAACACATACCCGCCACTAATTGCATCCTCAATCCAATGCAGACTTTTATCTCAAGCTTTAAACTTGCACAATTCTGAATAAACAAATAAATTTTCCCCCATAAAATTCTACTACTGTATTATTGTAGCCTAAAAATCATAAGAATCTGCCACCCTTAAGTTTTGTATAAGAGTTTCAAGTTTCTACCAATAATTTTTAGCTTAAACTGCTTTTATTTCAATAGTCACTTCCATGCTCAATTGAGCAGCTATTCAGAGGGAAATTCATTTTAATATTGCTAATGCAAAGGAATCAAGGGTTGTCTTGAGTTCTCTCAAATTTCAACAAAAGACACCCAAGATTCATGTTTTAGAGCAAGTAACTAAGCCTTCCATTAAATTTCAAAAGCTCATATATGAGCCAGTTGACAAATTAAGGATACTAATGCTGACACAAATAACCTTGCCCTTCAATATTCAACCTGCCACTAAAGCATGGGTAATGAATCGGCCAAAATTCCAGTGCTTAGCAGACAAATGTTTTTTCCTTTAATACCATTAAATTTATTCAGAAAGGCTGCATCTGAATTACATTCTCATTTACCATAAAAAAAGATATTAATAAAGAGAAAGACGAAAACAGGTCCTCACCAGGCAGGAATACCCAACGCAAATAATATAGAAAAAGTAAAGTGAACATTGGATGTGAATTCAACAATTTATTTATTTACCCCCTACTATTCTGTAACTAAAACACGTTTTGAAGCCTAAGAAGCAATTTAACACAGCATTAACAATATTCAAAGAAGTTTGATAGCAATTAACGCTATCCTTGAGCAAATCTTCATTTTCTAAAGGCCTTAACACTAATTACCTTCCTCTGATATCTCAAAGCTCTTACTTATGCCACTGAGTTATGGGTTGTATTACGCATAACATATTTGCATTTAGATATCCAAATTGCCATGTCACTCAACGGTCCAATCAATCCTAACCCATAATGAGTTTTATGTTTAAAACACTTCTAGTTATATGCATAATTTTAAATTCTCCATAGAGAAAACAATAAGATGGCATGAGTTCTGGTATAAATGAGTAGATAATGTTGGATGACACCAGAAGTCAATAGAAACAGCAAAACGATGCTTGGAAAACCAAGCTTACCTTCCCCTGATGTCGACCTGCTACAAGCCTGCACCAGAAAAAAACGAAGAATTATATGACAACTATGACAAGAACAAGTTCTTAAAAGCAAGACCAAAAGTGTTAAAAGGAAACCAGTCATTGAATATAAGGGATAATTTGCTTCAGAATACCATACAAGCTACAATTTTCCAATGGCACGCAATGGCTGTCAAATACATTATATTGTTTTCCATATGTCACAAACAGCAGATAAAAAGAAATATTGTTTGAAGCCACTACACAATTGAAACTTGTGACCACCAGGAATTCAAACAAAAGTTTAGCTGCAAAAACTACTTTCTTCGGATTCTCATCCTAGATCAGTTTATAAGATACGGATGTGAACAATGTACATCATATCATAATGTTGTATGTATCAAGAACAACTTGAGAAACAAGGTCTTGATCAAGTAAAATCTTGTGAAATCATAATGTCCAGTTATCGTTATTTCGAGACTGTATTTCTATATCATTAAACCTCCAGGTTCTCACCATGTTATTAAATTCCATTTGATTGTTTCCTAACATTACTAAACTATACAACTAAGCTACTGATTATCTGTCAACTATTAGGCTGTGATCAAACAGTATGAAATGGAAACAATACTTTAGCATAAAAATGAGACAAACAAGAAGATAGCTGAGAACAAGTTGTGTTTTTAAACACCAATTTACAAATTGTCGAATATTGGAACCTGCACATGCATATGAACAATGGTAAGAAAACTTGCCAAGTTAAGTTGACCTAACCAAGTTAATCCATAAGGCCACTAAGTCACATAGAGAAAATTTACAGAGCGTCACACAGCTATGAAACATGTTTGATCCTCAGGGCTAGTACTAAGCACTAACTTGTTGATGAGTAATCTAGCCATTCAAAATCTGGTGAATTCTTTGATGTCTTTAACTACGAGAATATGCTTTTCTAAGGGTACATTAGGTGAATATCTCTTACTTCAACAAATGAAAATAAATATAAAATTTGCAAATATATGTTAGTGCTGATCCAAACGAAAGAAATTCTAAAACTCTCAGTTCTGAATCTCTAGTTACCTATCTCTCCTCCTTTTTTCACCTTTCTGCATATTTTAAAATTTGTTTGTTATTACACTTATCATATTAGAGACCACTAAATGAATCAATTAAGAGAAGTGACAAAGTCAGAATCAAAAGCTAAAAAGTTCTCCAAAAGTCTGTACTACTTACATACCAACAAAGTCATCAATTGCAATAGAGCAGAAGGAAAATAGAAACAGAGCTCTATGTAGCAAGATACCTAGAGAACGATCATATTATTATGAATCAAACATAACCCACATGTTCCCTTAGAACCCAAGCTATTTGGAAACCAAACCCCCCCCCCCCCCCCCGGCCAAAAAATAGTCCCACATCAAGAATATACAAGAGTGTAGATAGGTTTGTATGATAAGTCATGGGAAACAACTGTAACAATGGCTAGTCATTTTTGCAGTGGTTTGAGTCAAACAATGTGTTGCACTCAATGAGTCCTGAGGCTTACATCGCGCTAACAGGCTCACAAATCTGGCCTCCTGAGCGTAACAGATGATCAGCACTAGGTTAGCCAGCTGGAAATGTGGAAATAAGTACTACTTTGCATGAGCATGATAGGTGCCGCCTCTAAAATCTACATCGCGTGGTGGTGATTCAGTCATGGACAGTAATGATGTTGGGACAAATACATTATACATTTTAGGTGGGGCGATTGTAACGTACCCCTTATTTAGTCCCATATCAATTTATAAGAGTGAAGACAGGTTTATAAGGCAAGTCATGTGAATCAAGGGTAACAATGGCTAATCATTTTGGACAATGGAGCCAAATAATGTGTTGCATCAGTGAGTCTCATGGATTACATCGCGCCAACAGGTCTGCAGGCCTGAAGCATGACACTATTATCCCTCGATAGTAAGAATAAAATGCTCTTGCAATAATATTTGACTCAGGTAAAACTACACAGTTTGCTGTTGACAACCTTGGTCATAACAAGATTGAAAGGAAGAAAGAGCAGTACCTGAATATTGTATATGCCAACTTTTACATCAAATGACGATGCCGATATGACACCTGGAATTTTAGGGTACCAATGAACATCAAAATTCCAATTGGTGCTGGTTGGTAGTTCACAAACTATCTGCGTAATACAAAACCGGTAAAAGTTATGAGAAGAGAAAATCATAATTTCATAGGATAAATTAAAATGAGAAGAAACCAGCAAGTGCTTGAAAAGAATGTCTTCACCTCTCCAGCAACAGTATCCCAGCAAATAGTTCGATTATCTTTGGCACAAGTTAATAACTGTGAACTGTCATAAGGGCACCATGACATAGCAATCACACCTGGTTGAATTAACATGAAGAACAATGTTATAACCTTACTATATATGAATGCATGTGCATGTGACCATATGTCGAAGCTTTGGGTAATGGAGGTAGAATGAGTCACCATGCAGAAACAGTATGTTTTGAACAAAGAGACGAATAAGAGTCACCATGCAGAAACAGTATGTTTTGAACAAAGAGACGAATAAGATCATTCACTGAACAAACAAAATTGAGCAACAAAAATTTCTACATCAAGAATCAAGTAGGAGAAAGAAAAAAAAAGAAACTAGAAGAAAGGTATTAGGAGAAAAGAATGGTATCAGGAGAAAAACAATTGGTTGTAGAATCATTAGATGCCATAAGCATTAAAAATTAAGATGTTTCTTGTAGTAGGCCATAAATTCTATCCTACTTTCAGATTAAGCCCTTAAATCTTCATATTTGTAAATTACACATCCAAATCTTCATATTTATCCGAAATGAAAGTTTCGGGTGTAAATTACAAATATCAGGGTATTATTGCAAATAACTAAATTGCTTGGGGTGTAAAACACAAATATAATAATTTGGGGACTTAACATAAAAATAGCATAGAATTTAGGGTCTGGTTAGAGAAAAACCTTTAAAAAAATATTATTGAATGAGAAGGATTAAAGGCAGAACGAGTTTAGTACTATTTAGATAACTTTTTTATCAGTTGGCAGGAAAAAAATGCATAATTCATTCAGCGCCAAATTTTAGTGACCCTTGCATCTAAGAGTAACCAACAGATGGTTCACATACTTTGGCTAGTAACCCTAGCATCGACAACTTTGAACAGAAAATTATTGATTCTGAGAGCAATCAGAAAGAAATTTTCATTTGCTCATGTAACATCAATAAAAGATCCCTACTATATACATGCAATGTGAAAGAAGAATATAAGTTGGGGTAGAAAATTGATATAGAGGGGCTGGAGGGAAAGGTGGACAAAGAAAACCATAAATTATGAGCAAATCACAGAAAACAGTGAGCCAAAGAGAGGATCAAAGAACAATAATCAATGCCTAGGTGATTTTTTAGTCATGAAAATATCATATCTGAAAGCAACACACACTGAAGAACATATGCAGAGATCAATAAGAAGTTCGCAAAACGAACCTTTTGTATGCCCCACAAATTCTCTTAATGGTGATATTGTTTTCCTGACATCCCAAACCTATCAAGAAAACCAAATTAAACAATTAAATCAAGAGCTACGGACATCAGAGCTGTCTAAACTGAAAGACGCTTAGTAACTATAGCATTATGGCAAATATTAAATTTGTCAAAATAATCCATACCCGAAGAGAGGGTGAACTGTCATCATCAGATGCAACAATAAGCTGGGTGGACATATCAGGATTCCATTGCAAAACAGAGCACCTCCTTCTTGCGAAATCTGAAAAGCTGTAGCAAAGAATAACAAAATGTTACCTACATGATTAAAGCAGTCAATTTTGGGGACTTCGACCTGGAATAAAAAACAGGAAAATAGTAAGAACATTTAGGTCAAGAAAAAATAGCTTGCCTTGTCACTGGTTTCTGTTGCTTCAAATCCCAAACAACTTCATAATCATAAATTGCCCCCCCAAAAAAAAGAGAGCTTCATTTAGTAAGTATCAGAAATATCCACATAAACTTATCATCCATGACCATAAATTGCACAAACAGAAAAAAGGAGAAAGAAAATCTAAACAATACTGTTTACCAGTCATCCCATTGTATGAGGTAGATGCTAATATATGCTGAAATTTTGGATTCCATGATACAAATGAAACTTCAGTTTGAGCACCGGATCCAGTACTCTATATATAAGACAAAGAGACGGAAGTAAACGATCTTAATTTCCATAGTAATTACAGTGAAATAATGAAGGATAGCTTTCAATTCTTATCAATCAATGCAATAGAAATTCGGCTGTAAACATAAACAGAAAGCTTGGCATAAAAGCAAAAAAAGCATATCCATCCATGCATGATGGTATGGCACATGATGCTCATTTTCTCAGATGGTTAAACGTTGCTATAGGAAATTACATTCAAATTTTCAAAGCATAGAATGCCGAGTCAAACAGGACGAATTCCTATATTGCAAGAACCACCACAGCATTTCAAAAAAAAATTGTTTGATGGAACCACTTGGATGCAAAGAGCACAATAATACAGCTCAAAAGTAAATAAAGAAAAGGGGAAAAAAACTGCCACGCGGTCCCACTACATAGAAGATGAAGATAATCAGACAACAAGATTAAGTGATCAGACAAGAACAGTATGTGTTTATGAGAGTTTAAACTAAGGGAGGATGCTAAACAATGTTCTTCAAATCCTACTCCCCACAATCATTTCAAATAAAAAGGGATCCAAGTTCTAGACAGATAGCAATATACACAAACATACTGCAAGAATGGTCGCACCACCCAATAGATAGTCATGTCATCACTATTCACTATTCTGTCACAAGTTAGTACTTTTATCTAGGGCTTTTTTCCCAGAAACCGCCTTTAAAATAGGGTCATTCTACATAAACCACCTTTGATTGTTAATTTATACATAAACCATCTTTAGCGGTTTTTTGTTGCAATCAACCACCTGGACTCATTTTAAGTCAAGTTTTTTTTGGTTTTGCTGTAATAATTAGCTGCCAAATACCAAGTATATTAGAGAGATGATCCTTACTGAAGGTTAGGTGGGATCAATTACTGGAAAATTAATGGGAAAATGGGCCTAGGTAGCTGAAAAAAGTCCTTTTATCTATTAATTTCCTCATGAGGACTCTATGTGAATAACAATAGATTACTGCAACTTATATAAATTCATGTAGACCACCAAAATAGGATAAATCTAACTGCAAATTATACCAGTTGTATAGGTAATGGAAAAATATGCTAGAGCAGAATACCGTATAGTAAAAGTAAACAATTTATAATACTATATGGCAAGCATACAATTCATAAACATATAGTAAAAATAAACAATTTATAATACTATAGACAAGCATACACCAATTGTTAATGGAATAATAATCATATACATGTGCACCAAGTAATTGATAAAGATATGATCCAATCTTTACCTTGAGAGATCGAAACAAATTAGGCTCTGGAGGTTTCACCAGATCCCAAATGCAGAGTTCGCCTTCATCAGCCCCAGAAGCCAGCAGATTTGGTGATAGTGCACTGAATTCCAGACCCCTAACCTGCAATCCCAAGGACATGCATCTGTCAAAGAAAAAATAACAGAAAAAATTTCCAATAAGGATTCAAAACAAAGGTTAATTTAGTGAGTTACTGGGCCAGTATGCTTTTGAAGGCGAACAACAAAACAGGCATCCTGATCTTCTGATCTGCACGGCAAAATAACTCCCTATATCAGTTTATAAAGTGCAATACTAATCATCGAAGAGGAAAGTAAGGACAACTTTAACACTTTCGCTCAAGACAGAGTGCATATGAGTACCTCAATATCTGAAGCAAAGAAGACTTTTATTATTAGAAAGATAACAAGCTTTTTTAACTGGGTGTTTAAAGCCGAATAGAAACTATTGAATCTTTTAATGCAGGTGTTCTGATATTCTGCAAGCAAAAATCAAAATCATCACAATACTTTCACTTGGTTGTCACAATCTATCTCTTCTTGTGCTATATGAGTTTGACTAAAAGCTTTTTATTTATTTACTTATTTATTTTTGACTTACATAAGATATCAGATATGCCAATAGTCTATTTGCAGAAATTGTGAAGAGGGCCATAGCGCATTGGAAAATATTATAATTTTCAATAAAATCATAAGACATTAAAGGATAATATGAACCTATTATGGGTCTCGTTTACCAATTCAACCTTACATGAAGCAAGATTTAAGGTTTAAGTAGCATATGTGAAAATTGAAGTTGAGTTTAACATTTAAATATTGCAAACTGTCGTTATATAGGAAATTAGAACTAGTTGAAGATTAACATGAAATTAGTTCATGACCCTATGAACTGTCAAAGGTAACTCGCTATTCTATTTTAGAAACGTTAATTGACATAAAGTTATACTGGATTCAAATGCGACATTGTATTTGAAACTATTTTAATGCTTTTAGTTGTATATAATAAATTATTGTTTTGGCATTATTTCTCCGTGTCTAAGTACTCCTAAGCCTAATATGAAGTGAAGTAATTGAATCCACCATATGATACTGAATTTAGCAATCAAGTGATACCAAGGTTTTAAATGGAGGCCGGCAATGTTGATTTGAGAGCTCCAACACCACTCTATCATGCTTCTTGTATGGCATTTTGAGGAAAAATAGCGGGACATGTCAGGATATATCGAACATATAGGCCGATATGCCGGCCTGCAAACATCGATCGATATGTTGGTTTTTAATCAGGACATGTCGGGATATATATTGGACATATCGGTTGATATGTCGGCCTCCAAACATTGGTCGATATGCTGGTTTCTAAGAACTTGCTTATTCAAGTTTGGGTTTAGAACCCAAAACCCAAACCCAGTTATCCAATTCTTATATTCCCAATTACAAAAACCTAATAGTTTGGGGTAAAATCGCACCGCAAAAAAAAGATTGCTTCGCTCTTTCTCCTTTGCTTCCTCTCTAGGGCAAAAATCGACTGAGCATTTGCCGCTAAATTTCGACATCGGATTGAGATTTCACCCACTCGCAGTGTTTGTAAACAAGGATCGGACGACAAAGAAGGGTTTTAGAGTATCTCTCTCTATTGTGATCAAGAAGCAAGTATCTAGAATTGGTTAGTGATCCTAAACATCATATGTTATTTACCTTTTTGTATGTTTAGACTGTAGATTATATTAATTATGTGTAGATTGCATTTAGGACATCATATTACATATATGCACACTATATAGTAATCCTATGTTTACTAAATATCCCCAATATTTTAACGATTTCCGCAATCCATCATGAATTTTAGCCGTCTGACATGTCCCCGACATCCGACATTTAAAACCTTGAGTAATACTCAAGCAAGGCAAAGTAGCTTCACACAATCGAGTGGTGCATTAGCAAACATAAAATAGCATTCCAGCAACCTATGAAAAGGTTAGATAAATTGTCCCTAGGTATCTATTACTTGAAGAATGAGATGATTTGCAAACCTATGGGTATGTGCTTATTGAGATTTTATATTTCAGAGACATTTATGAGAAAATAAAGCAAAATTGCTACCTACAACAGATTTTTGAAACACATGAAGTCTTTTTATACATCATTACACGATCTTAAATGCAGCTGGTCACAGATTGCAGCAATACCGAAACTAGATCCAGATGTTTCAGATTCCGAAGCCAGATTAAAAATGAAGAAACTCTTTCATGAATTGATAAAAATGTACTTTATAATTGAAAACAGATCTAGACATTGGAGAATTATTCACACATAATTAACAGTATTAATAGGATTATCAACAAATACAACAGATCTGAAGAAAAATTAACCAAATCATTCAAAATTTACCCGATCAACTTGCGTGGATTCCAAACACCAATGCTTCCATCATTCAATCCACCAGCAACAAGCCCTAACGAGTACTCATCCGACCCCGCCACGGGCTTGGACCACGACAGGCGATTGAATCGCTCAGTGCTCGAAACAGCGCCGGCTACGGGGAGATCGAGCGCATCAGATCGGAAGTCGAGGCTGAAGATCTCGAGGTTGGCGGAGGAGCTGAAGGAGAGATCGACTGCGCCGTCCATGGTCCCGGCAGCGAGGTAGGGGGCGTCGGGGGCGAAGGCGACGAGCGCCGATCGCGTCGCGCTCTTGATGCACGCCATGGGAGATAGGGGGAGGGGAAACCCTAACCCTAGATCTAGGGTTTCTTGATTTGATTAGGATCCGTTACTGAAGAGAGTGAGAGTTTTCTCTATTTTGATGGAGTAAGAAATGGGGGCAAAGAGAGAGAGATTGACGAGGGGAATGAGAATGTGGAGAGAAGAGATCGACTGGATCTTGATGCCTGAAGGGCTCGGTGGGGTCCGCGCGCTCTCGCGGTCTGATGTTCCCCTGGATCTTTTTAAGGAATCTGGTGCTTGGTTATGAAGTAATTTTTTTACTATATTTCATTCTAGCGTGGCAAATGAATCTGGACTGTCGGATCAATCTGAAACCGCATCAATCCATCCAAGCCCAGTTGCACTATAGCTCGCATAAACCTTTCTTTCTTTTGGAATATAGGTTTCTTGAGATAATTATTATTTTATTATATTTTTTAGTTTTTATATGTCTCTTAGACAAATCTAAACAAATCATGTCATTTTTCTGAATTCTTCTTACGAGAGAAGCATTCATGAAAATATTCTAAAAAGCCATATTCAAAATTGAATTATAAGTCGATATGTTTTATATTCAATTACAAAATTCGACTAACTTTCTAGGAGTTCGTCAATTCTAAACGCCAGCTCTTAAATTGGGAGTTCTGGGTATTTTTACATGGAAAAAGTACCTGGTAATATCAATCTTGGGTGTTTAAAAGATTCGAAATTTTAAAACCTAACCAACTTTTTTTTGTAATTAAATGTAGAAGTAATTGAATTTATAATTTAATTTAAATTTTGATCTCTCTGGAAATTTGTCCTTTATATTAACAACAAATATGGTTAAACTAACATGCGCACGAGCCCAGAAGTAAGCAGGTTGGGCTATTAGTTAGCACTCGGTAACCCTTTATCCCTAATATGATGAGCTGAAATACATTGGGGTGTAATTGGCACTATGCAATACAACAAAAAAGTAGTTTTTTCATTGAGATATACAGCAAAATTAAAGATGGGATTCATTTTTTTATTAAAAATTTAGTGATAAAACCATTAATATGTATCCATATCCATATAAATGCGAGAGTACCAATATTAACTCCTTATTCGCTTCGTTGCATCCGTACGACAGTGTACATGTTACAAATAATGTCAATAAAAGGTAAACTAAAATTTAACACGGAATTCAAAGGTAAATCAAATAACCATTAAGTTTAGAACTATATGTCCATACCACAATCAAACCTTTTTGTTCACAAAACTTTGACCAATTTATGACCAAATTATCTCATTTCTTCAAAATTGTATATCTTCTGCATATATCAAATAAGTACAACTGTACATTTTCGACATCTATAACAAAATTTTGAAGCATAATAACATACATGGTATATGAGAAACCCACTAGTTTTGCATACTCCTCTGAAATGCTAGTATCAATCTCTCACGAAGTCGATTTATATCCAATGTCACATTCTGCCCTTCGAGATAAACCTTCTTAGTAAACTCCCATCCCTTTCCCTTCATCACACTCTTCGGATCTCTCACTATAGGATCATCTCCACTGTATTTCGTATACAACGAGCTCTCTGTATGTCGTATCTTATACTCTTCATATTCAATCCCAAATTTAGGCGCCACATCACCAAAACACATCCTCGCCAGCTCATCTAGCCCAAGTGGCACGATTTGTATAAACAACGATTTGGGTCTCATGAAGAAGAAATGAGTCAGTGCAGCTCCGTGCACGCCCATCATAATGTCGCATGTGCTCATAGATTCGTATATTGTCGACATCTGCATCATGTTCTTCGGTCTTAGAACTTCTACCTTGAATCCAATATCTTTCGCCATAGCAACGACCTCCTGCTCGTTCTCTATCGCCCTTGTTCGATTTCGGGCCACAATCACAAGTTTCGGCTTGTGAGTGTGATTCTGGTCTTGTGTGTGTTTCTTAATCTGATTCTGGTTCTGGTATGCCTGATCAAGCATTGTCTTGAAGTCAATAGTGCTCTTGTTGTCCCTCATCCGCGACGGATCGATCATTAGGGTTTCGTGGAACCGGAGGCCTATTATAGCCTCCGGAAAACAATGTACCCTCTTGTCGTTAGAGAAATCTATGATAGGGTAAGCGGAGAGCTGGGAGAGGATTTCTCGGTATTTTGTATACCACCAATGTCGATACTCAAGGATAACAAAAACAACTTGTCGGTTGAGATGTTGTGATGTTATATATAACGGAATGAGACCATTATTGAAAGCGTGAAAAATGTTACCGGTGTAGCCGCCGAGAGAGAAGAAGAGGGCTGTTACGCTGTGGCGAACTTCACAACGAGGAATTATTGAAGGATTGATGGTTTTGAGATGGAGCTTGGGGATTTTGTTCATGATGAAGGGCTCCCATTTTCGAGTATATGGCTGGATTTTTTCGACGGTGGGGGAAGAGGAGTTAGGGTTTGAGGAGAGGAGGATGGATGAGGAAGAAGGGTTGGTTATTGTATTGCCTTTAAGGAAGCAGATGTCACTGTGGTAATTTGTACGGTCGCAGCATATTGTGTTGTTGGCCATTTTTGAGCACATACCTTCGGCATTGTTGGTGTTGTTAGTAGCGACTAATTTATTGTTGTCCAAAATGAGAGCGCCTATGCAAAGATTGGAAATAAATGTCAAAAATATTTTTGCGAGTGATATCCAAATTAATTTTGCGCTTGACACTATAAAAAAACCATGGAGATACAACAAGTGTAATGAGAATGTGCCATAATTCTTTTTCTAACTTGTAGCATGCAATTTGTAATGAAAATGTGGATTTTTTACTCAACCTATGTTATTTTGAATTTGGATTCTTTTCATTTATTATTTGAAAGTAGAGAAAAAATAGTTTCCAAATTAGAAATCGTATATTCATATGTAGGACAATTAATTATGATTTATTCAAAAATATAGACATCAATACTTCACGAAAATACTTTGTAAATTACACTTTCTTCTACTTTTTTTACCGCCGCCTCTACTTCTTATTCAAGACAGATCATAAATGTCTACTAAATGATAGATTGGTTGTGATTCAAGAAGTGTATCTTGTAATGGAGAGATTCGAGATACAGAAATGTCATAACCAAAGTTGAAATGCTGCGCTTTAAATTAAAATGAAAGAAAAAAACTTTTGAAATCATAGTGGTATGGAAATAATTCAAATTTAAAATTAGGATAAGAAAAACATGGTACAACTTTTCACAAAAGAGAGGAATGAGAGGCGAGAGCTTACCATTGAAAGAGAGAGAAGTGATGAAGAAAAAGCGATGAGCAAACAACAAGCTAGCAATGAAGAGAGGAGCTAGGAGGAAGAGAAGAGGGAAGAGTCTTGGCTCACTCTTCTTCATTTGATCTTCACACGTTTGTAGATAATAGAACATTGCCTATATTCTTTGACTTTTCTTGAGGAGGAGGAAAATACAAGGAAATTTTGTCTAGGTTCACATACAAAACAAGCTGGTTCATTTTGTGGATTTGATAGGTATATGTATGAAGGATTGGACAAATGGATAGCATTAATGGAGGAAAAAAAAGAGAGCCAGCTTGGATTCTATTGGCTAGGAGCCTAGGATAAGTCATCTCTTTATAATGGTTGCCATAATTGTTCAAAATTAAGTTTTTGGAATCCTATCCTATACAATAAATCATTGCGTCATACCTCTACAAACTACTTCATTTCTATTGACTAGAGTTAAAATAATGCTAGCGTCCTTATACAAAAGTGGGCATTGATTGAAAAGTGTAGCCAGGTAGCGTACACTTGAGCCTAGTTTTACTTTATTCTACATTGTATTCTTTTAAGGGAAAGGCTCATGTGCATCCAAGTTTTGTGGGAGAAAGAAATTCCTAATTGAGATAAGGAGAATGAATTTTTAAAAATTACTCATATGCATTCAATCCTTCATGAAAAGAGAAGCTTCATGTGGAAGAAAGGAAGGCATACATGAGAGAGACAGAACTCCCATTAAAAAAAAACCATAATACTCCTAAAGTAAACTATAAGTAAACTATGCTCGCTTGATTGACCATAGCTTTTTTCATAACTACATAACATGATGATATTGCACTCCAAAGTAAGTCAAACCATTTTAAAAAAATTTTCAAAATTTTTTATGGGGGTTTCGGTTATGAACTGTTATATCTTTTAACAAAATAAGCTAACAAGAGATAGGAGTAGCAAGATCCATATGCTCCTATGCGATTAGGACTGTAGATCTGACCGTCAATCTACCTAATGACTCATTTTGCTAAATAAGCTGGTGCCCTATATCCAATATTTCCATCCTAATATCTAGAGAGATCCTAAAGTAACATATACATATTGCCATGAAGCATAGAAAAGGGGGGCACTTACATCAAAAGCGCCTTTGCTACTGAGGGTATCTGGGGTTCTGCATGCTTAGTCCTGCATCCTTACTTCACAATTGTTTCAAGAGTGAAATTCATAAGCTTTACACGAAAAGTTTGCCCAGAAATCTAACTGAAGCATGTAAGAAGATACCAGCTGGGGGATGCCAAATTGAAAGCTTCAGATATCCCAAGATAAGACTTGAAGTTTCAAATAATAGTTGTCAGTTAGACATAATATGATAGTACATTCTTTCTTTATTCTCAAGAATGTAATGAGCCTATGGCATCAAAAGATTTAAGAAATCTATTAAACAAAGAACTTAACCTGAAGATAGTAAAGAAAAGCATTTTTTACCGGTAGAGAGTAAAGAAAAGCATTTTTTACCGGTATGATAACCCAACGATAGGACCATCTTTGTCATGATGGAAACTGCAGTAGACTCCGCAACCTGCACAAGATGCACGATCGTCGGAAGTTTGATTAGGGTTCGACAAAGCAATGTTTGAAAAAGTCTTTTTGAAACTCGCTTCGAAACTTTTTGAAGGGTAAACTCTTCAAAACTCAAGCGTGAAGCTATTTATCCTTGAAGCTTACGCCTCATCGCGTAACTAAAATAAGTGATACACACTTCATAAAACGCTTCTCTTTTGGAGCGCACACTTTAGACAAGATAGGAGGATGTAAAAGGATTGAATGATATTAAAGTGATGCGATGTATCTTCAATATGACCATGTGAGCATAAATAATACATATATGTTACACATGTATCTTAGTTTATTACGTTTTGTGCCTATAATTCACATATTTAATTCTTATTTACTAATTATTTACTAATTAGGACATGAATGTATATATTAATAAATTATTATACCGCTATATATTATACGTTCATAGTTTTTGTAGATTTTAAAATTATAATGCTTAAATTCATGAGGCTTACGCCTCAGCCCATTAAAGAGGCTAGCACTTCTCCTTGCGCTTTCTATTTTTTAAAATTGCGAGAAAATCCTATGAGTAAAGGCAAAATTATTTGTACGAACAGATCATGAAATCACACACCTACAAGTGACGAATAGATAGGCTGCTCTCCAGTATTCCTGTGAGATCATTAGAGAAGAGAGAATCAAATTGGATGAATGATAATGCTGTTCATCAAACTTCAGGAAAAAGTATATCTTTTATACCTCTAGCCCCCTGAAAGCATCTGAGGCCCTATGAATTTTTAAAAGGAAATATAACATAACAATAGTAGATATTACATGGTCTGAATCTCTATGAATTTTTTGACATTCCGTAATCCCTCTAAAGGTGGTTTCTGTATTTGCACAAAAATAGGTCCACCTGGTTAATTGCAATTAGAACTTCTTTTAAGATGGTTTCTGTATTTTCACAACGAGTTTAAAGATGATTTTTGTGGAAAATGTCTTAGTAGTGCAAAACCCACTCAGATTTATCTTACAGGCTTCACTGTAAATTAGAAAGTTCAGCTCAAATAAGACCACTGGATATGAGCCCAGTCAACGATAGCAGCCCACAGGCAAAGCCCGTAAGACGTGTAAGGTTGGATACCGATTAAAGCATCTTAGCTTAGCCCATAACAAAATGAAATGGGCCACCACTAATATAAGTGCATAGGCTGAGCTAATCTGTAAACCTTAACATTAGTTTACACTTACAACCTCTCTACTAGTCTGACTAATTCAATAGACCCCTTGAACTTTTGGGTGTTTCCCACGAAAACCTATCTGAACCTTTTTTTTTTCCTCCCACCAAACAGCCTTGAATTCTGGGTGTCTCACAAACTTCCGCTAAACTTTCAAAAAAAAAATATATATATATATAATAATAATAATAATAATAATAATTCCAACTGACCACCCTAACAATGTTAATGGATCAACAAACACTTGTTTACTACACAATCAATGTGCAGAACACTATTAACACGGTTAGGGGGGGGGGTCTGTTAGGAAACTCTGAAAGGTTAGGAGGTTTTGTGAAAAAAGTTTACCCACCAAAGTTCAGGGGGTTTTGTGAAATTTACCCAATTAACGGTCACACGTCACCCAAACCAATTCTCATTTGAAACGTGTTATTGACAAAGAAAGAACAGGACTTAACTTGGCACGCAATAAAAGCATCCAAGATAGAGGAATCAAAGCAATGACTCAAGGACCTAAGCCAATCCCAAACTTTGTATATATGGGATTCTAATATAATCCCCTCATTGTTTCTCAAACTACCAAAACTGAAATTGTCCGTAGCTTCAAATGGTAGGACCCACTGTTGAAGAAGAAGACCAAGAAAAAAAAAAGTTTCATTAATCTGTGGAGTAATTCTCGTGATTCCTCCATTTGTTTTTCTTTTCATATTTTTGACCTCGATTTAATGGAAAAAAAACGGTCACCGGTCAAAAAGGTGAGATTTTGATATTGAAAGCGGCCGTAAATACAGTAACTGCACTTCCTTTTCAGTTACAGGAGCTCGAGGGTTGAGGCTATTGGTGATTAATAAGCCTATAAATTAGATTAAATTTCTCTTTTCTATCAAATTCAGTCTATTTTTGAGCCAACCAGACAATAAAAGTACTCCTCAGAATATCTCGATTTCCACATTTGTATGTTTGGTATTTTCTCTCTCTTAATTAGTATTCAAATAAAAACATGTCATTATATGCAATTTACTCTGTCCCTAAGGAATTAAAATCATAATAAGTTTTCGTGTTAATTGATAACAGACCCCTTAGTACCGCCCAATTGCAAAGAGATTTTTTCTAGTAGTTCTATTTGTTGTGAATAGACACCACAAAGTTTTACTTATTGCGAATAGACACCCCCTCCCCCAGTATTGACCTAAGTGTGAATACACCCCCTTAGTAAACTTTTTCAACTATTTTTAAAAGTAAAAAACTTAGCAATTGGTTATCTATTCTTACCAATAGACCTATAAGGGGCTCATCTGCCTCCTCAAACATTTCAAACGATTTCAAAAGTTAAAAAAAAATCAATCAGGAGGTCTATTCCGAAAAATAGAACTACAAGGAATCTCTTTGCAATTGAGTGATACGATAAAGGAGTCTTTTTGCAATGAACCCTAAAATTTTGCAATTAACCCTAAGTTTTTTCATGTGACATCACACTTAAAAGCTTTTAAGCATAGAATTAGATCAACCACTCTCTCTCCTCTCTCTCTCTCACTCGAAAATCAAAAGCCAAGGACAAAGAAGCAGAGGTCCCATCTCTGCTGCTACAATCAAAAGCAAAAGCAGCAGGAAACACTGCTGACACCCTCTTTGGCTTCTCTCTCTCTCTCTTCTCCCTCCCTTCTTTTCACAACTGAGAAGATGGTAGCTCTTCATCCGAAGAAGCAGCAACAAGCAACAGCATCTCAAGGCCTTATGCAGAGTAGCAGTTTCAAGAAGCCCAGGCTCGGCCCAGTCCATCTCATCTTCCTCCTCTGCCTCCTCTCCCTCTCTCTAGCTTCCCTTCTTTGTGAGTATCTACACTTTTACAGTTTCCCCCCTTCATCAAGAAAAGAATAGCGAAATGCAGATAATTTCCTTATCTATATGATTTCACTGTACGTCTTGTTCCATATTTGGGCTTGTGATATTTTGACAGTTTATGCAACTATAACTGCATTAGTTACAATTGTGGTTGCATCCGGTAGTAACTGCAATTTCAATTTTAAAATTTTTGCAATTTACATCTGCAATTGAGATATAATTCGCTTTACAACTTGAAATTCCAGTTGCAACTAGGAAAAGGTTGCATCCATGACCTGTTGTGTCCAAATCTATCTTAATCTTTGTCCCCCTATGGAGATGCCTTCTACAAATACAGTTGCAAATGACCCAAAATATATGATTTCTTCATAGTTCCAGTTACAACTTAGATGGATTTGGATCATGTCTACTACTAAAAAGCGGTGGACAGACGACTATTTTTAATCGGAATAGTCGATTATTTAGTGGACAGCTCTGACCAGTTCAAGTGGATTACACTGATTCTCATTTCTTAAAGCACAGTCTATTTTTAATTTCGACTCGCGTTGGTGGAGCACTATTCAATTTGAAAACTTGCAACAATTCTCATATTTTTATTTTTGTAACAGTCTTTTGGTGGTGCAACAACATTTACTTGTACACGTGTTTTGAAATTTAGATGTAATTAGAACAACATGGGTTTGGTGCAGACCAAAGAACAGCAGCAATCTGCTGCAGCACCGCCACCATAACCTGCGACCGCAGAGCATTCCGCACCAACATCTGCGTTCTCCGCGGCGACATCCGAACCCATTCAAGCTCCTCCTCCCTCCTCCTCCACTCAACCTCGAACTCTTCAAACCCCATCAAAATCAAGCCTTACCCTCGCAAATGGGAGCCCAAAATCATGGCCCACATCCAACAACTCGCTCTCAGACCCACCAATGTGCATAGTCTCCCCTGTGATGTCTACTACAATGCAACTGCAGTCGTTTTCTCTACAGGTGGATACACCGGCAATCTCTTCCACGAGTTCAACGAAGGGATCATCCCTTTATATATTACAACTCGAAACATGGTCGACAGGAGTGTAGTTATCGTCGTACTCCAGTACAAAAACTGGTGGTTCACCAAGTACGCGGATATACTCTCCCAGCTCTCTGACTACCCGGTTATCAACTTCTCCAATGATTCGAGAACCCATTGCTTTCCTGAAGCAACCGTGGGTCTCAGAGTTGACGGTGATCTTACAGTCGGCCCTGAATTCAGACAGGTTCTTGATCGGGCTTATCACCGACCCATAAAAGATCCCAATGATATCCTCACTCGAAAGCCAAAGCTGGCCATAATTGCTCGAAACGGGTCTAGAGTGCTCGAGAACGAGGTTGAATTGGTGAACTTAGCAGAGGGGATCGGGTTCGGTGTGGTGGTACTGAGGCCTGATAAAACAACTGAGCTTGCTAAAATCTACAGAGCTTTGAATTCAAGCGACGTGATGATCGGAGTTCATGGAGCTGCGATGACCCATTTCTTGTTTATGAGGCCGGGATCGGTTTTTATTCAGATTGTGCCTTTGGGGACTGAATGGGCCGCGGAGACTTATTACGGCGAGCCTGCAAGAAAATGGGGGCTACGGTATTTGGCGTACAAGATTTTGGTGAATGAGAGCTCGTTGAGCAGGGTTTATGAGGAGAATGATGAAGTGCTCAGAAATCCAAGGAGTGTGAATTCAAGAGGATGGCAGGAGACTAAGAGGGTTTATTTGGATGTGCAGAACGTGAGGTTGGATTTGGAGAGGTTCAGGATTAAGCTTGAGAGGGCTTACTGGTATTTGGTGTCAAAGAGGAGATCAAATTTGTGAGCGGCAATCAAATCAACAGTTTTTATTGGTACAAAAGCAATTGTTCAAAATTTGAACATTACAGATATGTCTCTTGAAGAACTACATGGTGTTCGCCACTTCTTGCCTTTCAACTTTTTTTTTTCTTTTTTCAGTTAACAATTGGAGAGGCCCAGAAAGAGTTATCTCCCATTATTCTAGGAAATGCGCTGATCCATGTTTTTTGGGGTTGAATTTGTCTCCACCAGAGGAAACAAGAGTTCAGGTGAGTTTTGGTTTTAGATTGCTGAAGATTCTAATGCCTAATAAATTTGATTGTACTAAGTAAAATACACCCTTTTTAATGTTTATCTGATTGAAATGTGGAAAGAAAGAGAGGTGAGCTTATGTTGCCAGTGATCTTGGGGCAGTACTATTGCATAACATAGTTTTGTGGTGAGTAAAGTGTAGATCCAAGAGAGGAAGCAATCATGCGAAGCTGCTGCGAGTTGCATTTGGACTTACCTGGTATTTATTTCATTATAGAGTCTCAGTTTAATTGTAGGCATAGATATTTTAGGCCATTTTGAAGTTTATTTTCGGTGCTCATGGTTCTCATGACAGATTGATCCGATTATACGAGACTGTAACATTAGTACATCATATGGCCAAATGGCAGCAATAAGCTTACAACTCAATAAAATTTACATGTGCGCATTTTTAATTGCTGCTCCAAAAAATAATTATATTTCTTCAATGTAACTCAGAATAAGCAGCGGAAATATCAGTGAACTCCCCCAACATCCATCTAAATGCACCACGTGTATAAAAAGTGTTGCGTGTCAAATTTCCAAACAAAAAAGTCTCGTGTGCCTCTATCCTATTAGAAGATGACATGTACACAACTAATTCTTTCTTCATCTGAGAGTCCTCATCAAATTAAAACTATTCCTATCAATAATTACAGAATTCTAATAATCAAATATTCCCTACCCTATTAGAAGATGATATGCGTACAACTGTACAACTAATTCTATATTCATGTAAGAATCTTTATCAAATTAAAATTATTCATATCAATAATTGCAGAATGCTATAATCATATTTTTGTCAATCCTAATTAAATTATAGTTATCCATAATTAAGAAATCTAGTAATTATTTTTTAAAGACATAAAAATTCAAAAATTATAAAAACACTCTAAATTAAAAAAATTACAAACAACCCCTTTTAATATATTTAAATCCAAAAATTTCAAACAACCCCTAGAAAAATCTGTAAATTACAAATAGAAATTGGCGAACTATCCCTAAAACCATCAAAACGTGCCATGCGTACAAAAAAGTTCCACGTGTCAAATTCCCAAACAAAAAAGTGTCACATGTCCCTCTATCCTATTAGAAGATGACATGTGTACAACTAATTCTATCTTCATCTAAGAATGCTTATCAAATTAAAGCCATTCATATACGTAATTATAGAATTCTAATAATCAAATATTTGTTAATTCTAATCAAATTATAACTGTCCATAATTAAAAAAATCTAATAATAATTTTTAAGATTCTAAAATTTAAAATTTATAAAAAGCATCATGAATTAAAAATTACAAACAACCCCCTACAAAATTCATAATGTATAAATAACCTTGAAAAATATAAATATTACAAACAACCGAAAAAATTAGAAGCAACCCCAAAAAAATCCAAAAATTAGAAACAATCCGTATGAAATTGCAAACAACCCCTTAAAAATTTGTAAATTGCAAACATACCTTTAATTTTAAATAAACTATAAACAACTTGCTCACAAATTAAAAAATTGCAAATGACCCATTGACAAGTTCAAAAATTTATGTAGAACCCCCTGAAATTTTTTAATTTTATTTTAAAAGAAATTAGCAAAACGAAAATATATTCTGCTTCAACTAAAAATTGAGAACCATTGTTTTTCTGTACATAACTCATTTTTTAAAAAATAAACTCCAAGGCAATCGCAAAACCATGTGGTCGACATAGCTGCAATGCAGATGAATAATCCGTCCCAACGGATGAATGGGTTCACATGGAACTTTTCATAATGTTATTGTGTTTAGTTGGTTTTAAGTGCTGAAACATGGAATATACCTCTCCGAGCAAGAGATCCTAGTGCTGATATTTGGAGTTTATAATGGATTTGATTTTTGAGTCGTGATGTGTTACATTTTATTTTTATCAAATTTCTTTTCAAAAAAAAATTAAAATAAAGATAGAAAACTAAATTAGCCCAAAATTATTTTCATATTCAGATATACAAAACAAAAAAAACTAGGGCCACACGTGCGGTCATGGACGTAACACTTGTATTACGTGAAAACATTATCCCCTTAGGTAACTTCAAAGGATCATGTCATATTCAGCCCAAAACAAAATGCTAAAAAATTCAGAAAAGGAATCGTATATTGTGAATTCTAGAAGCTTTGTGAACCTCAGAGCAACCCCCACTGAAGTTGAAAAGTAGCTGAGGTTCCTAACGCCGTCTTAAGCTGATGCTACGAGAAAATAATAATTGATGTACTCATTTTCAAACTATTGATTTCAACATGATATGAAAATGCAGATCACTTTCAGATGTCATGATTAAAGATTAAAGCTTGAATATATTAGTAATAATACTAGGAATGATTAGAAACAACAAACAAATAATGATTCAATTTGTTTTTCCTCTATCATCATTCTCATAATAATTTAGACCGTTCAATCCAATCAAAATTAATAAGATGCCATTGGACGTCCCAACATTTCTTCCAAGGCATTTAAGACAAAGATTCACACCTCGCTGTTGGAATGAATTGGCTACGTGGATTAATACTATTAGTTTATTTCAGCGGGTTCCGCGATTAAATTTTTTTTAAAATATAATTTAAAAAACAATATGAGCACCAACTAGGATCACCGCAACGAGTAACAATCTCAATGGAGGAAGGGAATTCCAACGCCGTCCTCCTCCACTTAGTAGCAATCCCCTTCCCCGGCCGCGGCCACATCAACCCCATGCTCAGCCTCTGTCGCCGCCTCTCCGCCGGAAACCCCCACCTCCTCGTCACCTTCGTCGTCACCGACGAGTGGCGCAACCTCCTCTCCTCGTACATTTTCCCCGAAAGCGTCCGTTTTGAAACAATTCCGAACGTTATTCCATCGGAAACCTCAAGAGGATCGAACTACGAGGCGTTCATAGCGGCGGTGATGTTCAAGATGGGGCCGGCGGTGGGGGAGCTTGTCGAAGGGCTTGACGTGCCCGCCGACGCTATCTTGGCCGACGCTCTGCTGTCGTGGGCGCCGGAGATTGGGGGAAGGCGAGGGATTCCGGTGGCGGCGCTGTTTCCGCAGTCAGCTACTATGTTCTTGGACTTGCTATGTTTTAGTAGACTTCAAGAGAGTGGTGAGTTACTTGGGTACACATAATTTTACTAAAGTATATAATCATCTCACAAAAACTCTAAAGTTATAATGAAATTTGTGCCTTATAGTTTTATATTTTAAATTGTCCCGTAGGTTTAGAGCATTTTTATGAGTCGAAAACTAGACTCATTGTATCAACTTCTTTTAAAAAAATCCGTGTGGTCTATAGGATATAAACCTGGGTTGCTCCGAAACAATCTTAAAATTAGAGTCTCTATTATTGCACAAAAAGTTCAAAGTTATGGTGAGAATTGAGGGTTACAGTTTTATATTCTATCAGTTCAAAATATTAATTCATGGGCGATGATTGTTCATGGAAAATATTGAAAATATTAAGAAACAACAAGTGCCACTCAAGATATAGACAAAGGGATTACCTGCAACTTTGCCTTAATATTTGAATTGGATTTTGTTGGTTCGAGAATGAAGCTTCTATTGTTTAATTTCTTTGGAATGGAATTTTTAAAGAAAGTTTTATGATTTCACGTTTCTCATCTCCTTTATTAGTGAATTAGTCATTTTGAATAGAAAGATTTGTCAAGTCTATACAATAAACAGAAGTTAGAAATAGGATAATTTCTTCAACATAATGGCTATTTGGCAACTCTCTTAGCTAGAACCCGGTGAGGGGAACAAAAGTTAGTACAAAACCTAAATGTTGTTTGGTAAAAACTGGGTCAAAATTATTCTTGGTTTGATAGTTTGAATTTGGCCTTAAACTGGACTAGGATTGTTTCAGAACCTGGGACCAAAACTAACTCGCCAAAACTGGTTTCGGAGAGTTGCGAAACTGAGCCTATGGAAGTTAGAAAATAAAATGAATAATAAATTTAAAAACCCCATTAACTTCAGAAAATTATCAGATAACCAAATAACTTTCAAAACATCAGAACCCCCCAACTCCAACTTTAAAATTTTATCAAAATCTTCCTTATCAGCGCTAACCGTATTTTTCACGTGGGTGTGTAAAATTAGATGGGGGATGTTTTTGTCCATAAATATCGTGTTCATGCTTTTAGGGTAGAGTCCTCTGCAAAAGTCTTAAAGCTGAAGGTTTTTGTTTATCACCCCTAAACTGAATGGATGTCTTTTGACATTTTGAGAGCTACTGGGGGTTATCTAATATTCGTCAAAAGTTTTTTTTAAAATTTTTATGAAATTATGAAATTATGGCAAAAAGTTCTCTCTAAAGTATAGTGTGCTTGACAGATGAAGAAACCAAGCACCTTAACTACCTCCCAAGACGCTCCTCTTGGCACCTACCAGATTTCACCGGCCAAGTCGACACGCTCCAATTATTCAACAAATCCATCTCCTGGTCCACCACCACCAAGTCCCACTCCCTCCTCTTCACCTCCTCATCAGCCCTCGAGCCCCTCGCCGTCGATGCTCTCCGCTCTACCCTCTCCGTCCCCATCCTGACCGTTGGACCCACCGTCTCCGTCCTCCCTTCGAACGCCACCGCCTCCACCGCTTGTTCTGCCTGGCTCAATGCTCAACCTCCTCGCTCCGTCCTCTACGTCTCCCTCGGTAGCTTCCTCCCGATCTTACCACCCCAAATGGATGAGATTGTGGCGGGTAAGGCCTGAAATCGAATCAAATACTGAGGTGTTTGTATTAATACTCTTATAAAAATCTTCAAATATTTATGACAAATATAAATATATTTATCGGATATAAAAGTATATAATTTATTTGAGAACGTTTTATAGTTTATGAATTTTAAAGTACTATCTATCTACTTAAAGAAGATGTTTTTATTGGGTCCGATTGATTTTTTAAATAGTATGTGAATTAGTAATTGAAAATAGCTTTTTTATGATTATGATGGATGTCTATGTAATTGTTTCTTTTATTAAAAAACTTTGGACGTTTAAGCCTCTCATCACAATTAGTATACGACCTAAACTAACCTACTTGATACCGCCGCAGGCCTCCGCAAGAGCGGGGTCACATTCTTGCTCGTCAACCGCGATCACGCTGTCGACAAGCGCGAGTTAAGTGGAGGCGAATCGTCGTTAGTCGTGCCATGGGCTGAGCAGGTGAAGACACTGTCTCATCCTTCAGTCGGAGGATTCTTGACACACTGCGGATGGAACTCCACAATGGAGGGGGTGGTTACGGGCGTGCCAATGCTCGTGTTTCCGTTAATGTGGGACCAGTTTCCGAACGCGAGGTTGGTCGTTGACGAATGGAGGATCGGTCGGAGGTTGAAGGGGGAGGAGGGGGATGGATTTGTCGCGAGGGAGGAGATTGCGGAGGTCGTGAAGGAGTTCATGGATTTTGATAGTGAGGAGGGGAAGGAGATGAGGAGGAGAGTAAGGGAGCGTAAGGAGAGGTGTAGGTTGGCTTTGGAGGAGGGGGGATCTTCTTTGGATTGTATGCGTGGATTTGTGGAAGGATTGATGAACAAAAGCAAAAAATAACGTGCATGTTTAGTGGAGTTGCATGATATACGTATTGTGAAACGTAAAAATGTGTATATTTAATGGAGATGCAAAAATAATTGTTTAAACGGTAAATTAAAATGTTGCACAAATTTGGATTGATATTGATCTTCATGTCATGTTATTTATTGACATTCAATGTAGGCCCAAGTTCCCTTATGAAATTCTGGGATCGGTTATCTATACAAAATCATCTAGGAAGGAAGAGAAACATGACACATAATAATGTTGTTAATTTTAATTTTTTTGTTATGTTTTTTATTGTAATTAGCAATTTATTTCTTGTTTAGTTAAATATAGTAGCTTAAATGAGGTGCTGTGTTGTTTTCTGGTAATTTCGCATTTTTAAAAACGTTGAGCTTAAAGCACTTCATGAAGTGATTAGAGCCTTAAGTATGAATATTTCCACTGATAATAAGTTAGGTTTCTCCCATTCAACATGTTATTGGTATTTTGGAGATCGTCAATATAATGAATTTATCGTTAAAAATATAACAATCCCTCTTGCTTCAAGCTGCCCAAACTGTAGACCTCATGTAAATGTCCAATAACAATGTTGTGAGGGTAAATTAAACTAAGCCCCAGAAAACTTTCAGCGTTTCTGAGTAAGTCCCTAATAACTTCCAGAATTGCCCCCAAGAACTTTTGTAGAAAACCCTCAGTATCTTTCGGGTAAATTACACTAAAATCCCAATAACTTTCAAAATGCCATTTTATGTTGTTTTTTGGTTCTAATTTATGTCTGCAAAATGCGGAAAACTTATTGGGTGGTTTTTGCAATTCTAAAAGTTATTGGGGGTTTAGTATGATTTTGAAAGTTATTGGGGCTTTACTGCAAAATGCTGAAGGTTCTTGGGGGTTTCCATGTTGTAACTGTTAAAAAATCAATTTTTACAAAATTCTATAGCTATGAGTACCACTAGCACTGGCGATTTAGCAAAGTCATGATGTTTCCTTATTGTTAGGATAAACATTTCACAATCTCACAAACAGGCTACCGATATGCCCTCCTTGCTTCTTGTTCCTAACACATTATGGCGCACCTTAAATATCTAAGATAAGTTGCCCTGTTAGAATCACATACAATGTTTTTTTGCTGTAATGCGTAATGTTTTACCTTAATTTCACCAGGGCCGGTATCAGTTACTTGGCACCACGTAAATAACTTTACCACTTTATCTAGGCCCTGGTGAGATTAGATTAGGAAATAAATTCAATGTTAGAGTCAAATTAGATTAGGAAACAAATTCAATTTTGATTCATGATTTGTTTCCTCTATTATAGGAAGTATTTTTAGGGTGCGATTTGATACTTTCTATTTCCTTGTAATTCTAGACTTATTAGGAGTCTTGTTTGTTTTTTTTAAGAAGAAGAATTGTAACAAGAGTTTATTTCTATTTTTGGTAAAGTTCGGGTCGTAGTAGGAGTCTAGTTTGCTTTTCTATTTAATAAGAGTATTGTAAGCCCTAGAGATATATAATTTTTATCAATAAATTTCTCTTAATATATTTTCTTAGTGGATTAGAAGCTCTTCGTGAATTCGGAGATTGTTCTTTGTGGATTAAGAGAACAACCCTTGGTGAATTCCGAGGTTTTCACTTCCGCGCTGCGTTACCTTCCTCTCTCTATGTGCATTAGATAATAATTTCTAGCATAATTCAAATAAAGACCAATAAACTTTCAGATTAACGGAAGGACATCACTTTGCTACCAATTGTTTAGAATAAAAGACATCAGTTGTAGAAATTAAGTTTGGGGTAAGATCAGTAAGTTACATTCAACTCCAAAGGCAAGTTGAGAAGCCAACTTGAGAGGGTTCCTGTTTATTTTGAGATGTGTAAATATTTATAGAGAAGTAGTCTGCTACAGGGAAAGATGATGATCTACTATAGGGAGTTGCATTCAGCTCCAAAGGAAAGCTGATAAGCCAAATTGAAAATTTTCCTTTTTATTTTTTAGATGTAAATAATTGTAGACTGTGCAGCAACATTATGGTCGACTATTTTCCAGAAACTTATATATGGGTCAGGATGGGCAAATTAGCACAATTTTCATTGTCTTTTGTACAGAAGCCTGTATCCTGCTTTGTTTGATTCTTGAGTGTCTTGTAAAGCTCATATGGTCAAGATTCTGACTTTTCTTCAACGCAACTCAATGCTCGGTAACTTTTTTTTATTTCCTTTTTGAAATGAGATCTCTACGAGTTCACATGGAATTCATATACAGCCATGTTCTTGTTTGCTTCTCGTGTTTCTGTCTCGTAAAAGTTCAATTTTCTAGTATTTTCTTTCAATGTACTGCCATCGCCTTGAAAGTGTGAATGGAAAATTGGATGTTTGGATCTGTGAGTGATTGGGATGTCAATCTCCGGCGTTCATACTTCATTAAAAAAAAAGAGAGAAAGAAAAAAAAAAGAAGAAGAAAAGAGGCAGAATAAGTATGATTTATATTGGGCTAAATGACACTTATATACCCTATTGTTTCACTCTTGTAGCACTTATATACCCTAAGTTACAAAACTTAGCAAAA
>JBAKGM010000233.1:177393-199992 GCA_037177215.1 Asparagus racemosus | reverse complement strand
CACCAAAGATCCAGCTATGGATTCAGGTATGCTTCCGCTTCAGTTCTTACCAATCTCTTTGAGCTAATCATGTTTTAAATGGATTCCTACATGAAATTTATTGTGACAGTTTCTTTGTGAAGAAAATGCTGGTAAATTTTGGGTGACGTTATTGCCTTCTACCTCAAAAAATTATTTATAAGTGCGCTCTATGAAACTATATAGCTTAAATCTATGAAAATAAAAATATGAAATATAAATAAAATTGCGTTTGCCGGGAGTCGAACCCGGGTCTATTGCTTGGAAGGCAATTATCCTAACCGTTGGACTACAAACGCTGTTGGTGAAATGTACAAACAATAAAAAATCATATTAATAGAATTGAAGTATGTCTAGCTGAAGCATTTGAAAGTAATGCATGTTAACATATAACAACAATCAACAAAGAGTACCAAGGATTGCTTCGTTAAACTCTTATTAATGGAACACCAGGGGTAGATACTCCTTGTTTCACTAAAAAATAACAAAGAGTACTAGCTTCAGTTGCAATGCAAGTTCTTGATGAAAGAATTCAAAGAAATGCTCACAAAAGTTGCAACTGGAAATTTTAGCTACAACTTAAAAATTAATGCCTGCAAAATGACTGGATATCAAGAGGGAACAGTTAGTACAACATTTCAGATATTTTTATTGCATCTATAACCAGAATCAGCTGATCAGACACCATATATATATGTGTGTGTTTGTGCATGTGCGCGCGCGTGTGTGTGTGAATAGGCAAAGGGCAGGTTATTTTCCAAGATTTTATAACTATGCAAGTTATGGTTATATGTAGATATGAAGGCAAAAGAATGATGAATTACTAATATTTCTCAACTATCTTGCAACAGACTTCACCTCTCTTCAGTAATAATACAAAACCAAACCCTGTATCCTTTTTCTCTAGCAAAACCTGTGACAAAATCTAAATCTCAAAGCTAAAACGAATCCAACTACCAACTTTTCTACTAAAATCAGCATAGAAACATAGAAAATGTAGTTCATTACGAAGCGTAAACATGATCTCTCATCTCCAGTATCTCTTCATGCTAATTCTGAGTCGGATTAGATTTGGTTGGTGGCAGCTTCCTCAAGCCGGCATTGATTGCTCTCACAGGCATCTTTACTGCTTTACTAATGTTCTTCAGATTGCTAGCAGGATCCAAATCCAAAGGCTGAAGCAGTCTTCTCGGTTGAATTCTTTCTCCGATAACGTCCCCACCGGATACTGAAGGTGACGAACACACAAGGAGGTGAAGAAGAACCGAGAAAGAAACAATAGCCAGCGCTTTGGAAATGGCCTTCATGGTGACAACTGACAAGTAAAATGAGAGTGTTGAGATAGTAAACAGAGTGTTGGGTTGTGCTCAATTTATATGAGATCTTTGAGAGCCAACTTCTCTACCTTTCTTATAGGACAAGTTTGCAATGCATAAATCTAGTGAAGCGATGGGCATGAGTTTTGATGCTAACGCTAATGGTAAAATTAGAAAAAGATTAGATGCCGAAGATAACTCTTTTCTAGAAGCCGCTCTCTTGCTCCAGGAAAGACGGGACATTTATGTTGAAAAGCTTGCATTTGTGCAGCTTTTGCACTTTCTGTGTATTCAAAGCAAGCTAAAGTTTCATGATTTGGACTTGTACTGGTGTTCCAGTATTAATGCAGCTGCTATAATATTAGATGAAGTCTGAGTTTATAAGTCAGGGGGGAAAAAAATCTAATGAAGCTAATCTTCAAATAATTATTGCTAATCAAACTATGTTATATATTACGATTTGCATTAGAATACAGACCGAGATGTGTGTATGGTCCCACATTTGACAAATGGTCTTAAGAGCAAACTGGCGTCACGATACCTAATAGTTTAAACTTTTGATTAATTTGGTTATGAATATATATTTAATACGAATTTAACCGCAAAATGGAATTGTTACTTTAGAACATATCAAGAGTGACTAGGATCTGCTAAGCCCACTAATGAGAACGAATCCTATGCATGTAGCATGTTTTTGTCTCTACAATTGTTGGCTTAGACCAAAGTCTAGGATGACGAATAAGCTTTCATAAGATGATGAGTTAAAGTGAAAATCTGGAATCAATACCTAATAACTTAAACTTCTGAATTAATTTTTGTCTCAACCTGATGTTTATGACCTGTATATAGAGGTGCAAAACGGTCCGGATATATCCGGAACGACCACAACCGTATCCGTTTACAAAGCGGATATGGTAGAGAAAAATTGAAACTGATCGGATACGGTTATTGTTTTGATTTTTTATCTGGATACGATTATCGGGTCGAAATTCGGATACGGTTCGGATATCGGATATTTAAAATGTGCTAAAAAAACTAAGGCTCTGTTTAGGAATGCTGATTTGGACTTGGATTTGAAATTCTGGGTATTTCAAATTCAAATATCATGTTTCAGCTCAATTTTAGACCATGATTTTAAATCAAGTTATTTTTATGGGATAGATTTGGATAGCCCAAAATGAGGATTTCAAATTTCACCACAGGAGTTGGTACTTGTCAAATCCCGACCCCTCAAAACTGTGACCCCGCTTTTTTCCTCTAACGCTCGTTTCAAAGTCCCGACTCCTCAAAATCTTGATCTCGATCTCTCTCCATCGCAGGTAATCTCCTCCTCCTCTCCTCTCTCTCTCTCTCTCTCTCTCTCTCTCTCTCTCTCTCTCTCTCTCTCTCTCTCTCTCTCTCTATCTATCTTCCTCTCTACTCTCTTCTCTTTCTCCCTCTCCATTTGAAACCCTAGATCTGAGCTACGGTTTTGGTCGTGATCGTCATGGCTGAAACCCTAGATCAGAGCTTGTAATCTCGACGTGGCCTCCATTTATGGTGGTTTATGTTATCAGAACATTATTTTACCAAAAATATCTAATTTTTTGATGATTTCATTATGAATATGCACTGGGGTTTGGTGATTTTGATGGGTTCTTAGCTAATTCGAGCAAGGAGTGCTTATCTCATCTCAAAGATACAACTTTCTTTTTCATTTTATTGAGAATTTTTTTCTTTTTATTTTATCGTGATTTTAGTTTATTTTTTTATATAATAATTTCTAGCATAATCTAAATAAAGACCAATAAACTTTCAGATTAATGGAAGGAAATCACTTTGCTACCAGTTGTTTAGAATAAAAGACATAAGTTGTAGAAATTAAGTTTGGGGTAAGATTAGTGAGTTACATTCGACTCCAAAGGCAAGCTGAGAAGCCAAATTGAGAAGGTTCCTGTTTATTTTGAAATGAGATATCTACGAGTTCACATGGAATTCATTTACAGCCATAGTCTTGTATGCTTCTTGTGTTTCTGTCCCATAAAAGTTAAATTTTCTTGCATTTTCTTTCAATGTACTGCCATCACCTCGAATGGAAAATTGGATGTTTGGATCTGTAAGTGACTAGGATGTCAATCTCCGGCGTTCATACTTCACCAAAAAAAAAGGCAGAATAAGTATAATTTATATTGTTGCCACAGCAACATTGTTGACAATCTCTGTGCTTTCTGGTACTGCTGCATTCAACACCTGAGATGTTTGAAGAGGATATAATGATAATTTAGGTTTTATTTGCATGTAATGTCTGTTCCATTGATATCATCTGTCCAGGTGATGTGAACAATATACGGGTTGGATCTGGAATGAACATACAAGATAACGCTCTTGGTAATGTTACAGTAGGTTAGTTTCATGCTATCAGTTCTGGTAATGGGTAGAAAACAAAGCCTAAAGTGTTTGATATATGTGTTCGCGGGAAAATTCGAACCGATCTTCATTAATTCTGAACTTATTACAGTTTTATACGATTACAAATGAATTCAAAAAAAAAGTTCGTTTTTTATAAGACTCGATTACAATGAAAATCAAAATAAATAAAAAATTACAACTTTTTCCTCAAACAAACGCAGAATCCTGTTTATCGGGCTCCTGTTTGCATGGGTTCTTTGCTGGTGCTAGGATTTATCCGTGGACCACCGCGTGATCGGATCCTGGTCTCAGATTTGAGATCTATACGATCGATGGGATTATTTCACCAAGGAAATAATCGCCTGAAGTAAGTGAAATCGACCAAGCGAAATCACTACTCTTCTCGGGATCAAAACCAAGTTTGATATGGAGGAATCACGTGTAGATCTGATTCTAGATCTCTCAAACTTCTTCGCTTTATGCATTGACGGGCTCGCCGAGATCTCAGATCTAGAATTCCAGGATCTAAGTATAGATCGCTCTAGAATTCGACAGAGTCTCTCCTTCTTGCTAAAAGTCCAGATCCCTGTAAATAAGCCCCCTATCTCATATTTATAGGCTCACAATGCGGGTAACGGGTCAGATCTGTGCCTAGATCTGACCTGGCCGAGCTGTCCACGTGACCTTTTTTGGTCACTTTCCAAGTCCGGTTATTTGTTTCGTAGATTCCAGAGTCTGGTTGTTTGTTTCGTCGATTCTGGAGTCCGGTTGGTTCAGTTCCGTTGATACCTGAGTTTGGTTGGTTCAGTTCCGTCAATACTCGAGTCTGGTTGGTTCTATCTCGTCAATATTCGCTAATCTGAAGCTTCATAGTTGGATTTATTCCACGATTCGTCACTTCGCTGACCAGCCTCGTCGACTCGCTTTATGCGTTTGTCGACTCGCTTTATGTGTTTGCGCCATGGTTACGTCGTCAACGGTTCGCCGTTGCATCGTCGGATGGCTCGTCGATCGCCAATCCATCGTCACGAGTCATGTTCGGGAACTTATAGGCAATTTTCAACGCCTACAATATGCAAGCCAGTTTCAAGGAAGGCAATGCTTCTTCTATTTCGTAATTCTTTTCTCTGTTGCGGACGTGGTCATATTATGCCCAATCCTTTTGGAGAAAACTTGACGAAGCTTGATCTCGATCTATAAACATCAAACTAATCTTAAAACTCGTTGGTCTTTTGACATAAAACATGAGTTAATTCAATTTCAGTCAAAAGACAAATTGCTTCGTTTCTTTGGTATATTTATAGGCTTCAAACTACTAGAAACGCCTATTTTAAGCTTTTAATTTTTTTTTTAAATTTTACTTTTTCCGTTTGACAGGTCATAGTGCTGTTTTGCATGGATGCACAGTTGAGGACGAGGCATTAGCCGAGTTGTGGTGGAAACGCATGGCATGGTTGCTGCTGGTGCTCTTGTGAGGCAAAACACAAGGATCCCTCCTGGGGAGGTCGGCATCAAATCCATCCTCTACTTGAGCTTATTTTTCTTATGCTGCAGCCTACCCTTGGGAGAAAAAAAATTCCCGTGGAGGGCCCTCTGTAGAATACCGTGCAGGGAGAAATGAACAGGTGGCACCTGGCATATCAGTGTAGTCACTATTAGTGCGGTCACCTATCTATTAGTGTAGATAAACAACAATAACTGCAGTGACGAATATTACTAGATATGTGCATCGAGGTTCATGTCATGAGTGTGCCACCCTCTGCTTTTGCCGTATATGATATTCTATAGACGGCCTCGTATTGGATTTTTTTTTTCCTCCGACACTCGAACAACATGCATGCATGAATTCAAGCACACACGCTCTCCGGAAGCAACAAGAAAAAAAAAAATGTTTTGAGTATTTCTTGTCTGGAAATGCTTATTCTTTTGATGATGAACACATTTGTTTAATCACATATCCTGAAACGTTCATCAACTGTGGAAGTGTAAAAAAAGGCATATGAGCAGGACGATATCATGTCGAGGAAAAGTGGCAAGTTTGGCAAAAGCCCATGAACTTTATAAACCATAGGAAACTCCCTTGATTTTTAAAATTTATATTAAACCCCCTTGAACTATTGGAAATTCTCATGAATGGCATAAACAGATAGAGTAAAAAGTATAAAAAGTATAAACTATCTCTTTTAACCTTTTTACCTACCTTTACCTGAAATGCGTAATTTAGAAAATTTACGGGCCAGGCTAGTTTTCTGCGATTTATAAAGCTCAGGGAGGTTTTGGGCAAAACTCCTCATATGTCAAGGGGTTCTTGTGAATTGGAAAAAAATTCTCTTATTACTATTAGAGTTTATTGACATCTGAAGGAAATCTTTTGTAAAAACTTTACAGGTATGGGCAGGCAATCCAGCAAAGTTCTTGAGGAAGTTAACCGAGGAAGAGATAGCTTTCATTTCGCAGTCAGCAGCCAACTATGCCAACCTAGCCCACGTACGTTCTGCGGAGAACTCAAAATCTTTTGATGAGGTTGAATTTGAGAAGGTTTTACAAAAGAAATTTGCCTGCAGGGATGAAGAGTACAATTCAATGCTCGGTGTGGTTCGTGAAGTTCCCCCAGAACTCATTCTCCTTGATAATGTTTTAGCAAACGACTCTTCTAAACAATCTCAATGAGGCTCTTTTTTTTTTGGCCTCCGAGATGGTGAGCTTTTGTTGTTGAAGGAATATAATAGGATGTTACGAGATTTTGGTGCTGCGCTGAGTTACAGTAATTTTTGCTTCGAGTTCTTGCTTAGGATCGACCAATGTACTTTGTGGACTGTCAAATTGTGTTTGTTTCAGTCTGAAAGTTCAAATTCTGAGTAATTTCATGTATTCTGCTTTTGTTTTTGAAGTGTTATTACCTGAAGAGATGAGGGTTTGTCAAGCAGGAAAAGTTTGTTTTATGTCTAAGCCAAGAAACTAGTCAAATGTATATTTGAATGAAATTCATTTCGTGTTTTATATTCAATGTTTCATTTTTCTGATACTTTAGCTAAATGTTGGTTTTCAAGTGTGGAATGGAGATTATTCGAAATCTTCCAACTTTTTACCTTGATATATGCTGAGTGTTAGTACTACAGGATTGTTTATGTGTTCTCAAATATGGACAAACTTCATGATTTATTCTTAATTTTTTTGGCGTAAAAATTACAGTTAAATGCCCGATATTCCACCAAAATACTCTTTAAGTTTGAAACTCTACAAATACCACAAAGTTTCTAAAAATTTGCACTTTAATACCTTAATATTAAACCTATAACTTTTTAGAAACCTTACGGTACGATTTTAGAAACTTTGAGCACCCAGGACAATAAAAAGATGTTTTATTACTAGTGAAGTTTGTCGACATAAAAAAATTTGCACTTTAATACCTTAATATTATACCTTGAGGAATTAACCGAGGAAGAGAGAGATTTCATTTCTCTGAAAGGGTGAGCTTTTGTTGGTGAGCAAAATGTCGTAGGATTTCATGAGATTTGGGCGCCCTACATAGTTTTGATAAATTTTGGATCTTTCTTAGGATCAGCCATAATTCACAACTAACCGTGCATTTTCTCCACTTGTAAAAAATGACATTCTTTAGGACGCGCTTAAAACTAAGAAGGTAGTTTTTTTTTAATACATGCTTAAAACTGTGTGAGGTCAACTACGAGACAAGTGAGATTTTTGTGCTGTTAATCTTTGATTTTTGAGTGAAATCATAATAAGTAAGAGATTGTTCAATGCTTTCTCATGAATTTTGGATTGAAAAAGAAAGAAAAGAAAAGAAAAAGATGTCTTTTTTTTTAAAGGCTTATTTCACTTTGGTAGTCCAAAATTTCAGTCATTTTATCACTTTGATACATCAAACTATTTTTTTTATAACTTCGATATCCTAAAGTTTCAATTCCATTTTTCTCCGCTCAGATTTTCTTAGCCTATGATATTTAGGTCTATTTTACCCTGTTGCTAGGATTCAAACTACAAGTTTTTTCCATTAGTAGTGGACATGTACAACATTGGATGACGCGATTTTCTAGCGAAACTTTGAACGGGTGTTAAAGTACGAGATAGAAACTTTAGAATATCAAAGTGAAAAAAAAAAGTATAATATGAGGGTACCCAGCGTACCCTGAGGTGAAAATTAGCAAAAATAAAAACAAACTATGGAAAAAAGAGGAAATAAAGGGGGGTAAAAGGAGAAAAAACTGTTTTCACTTTGATACCCTGTTCCATTATTTTCCCCACTAATCCCTCTCCTTCCCCTTCCCGAATCTCAAGCTCCACCTCCTTCATCTCAGAGTCCCCAGATCTACTCCTATCGGATCCGGATCCGAAAGAAGAAGAGACCCGTAAAAGTCTGATGCATCCGAAGAGAGGCTCCCTCCCTCTCCTCTTCCTCTTCTCCTTCGCCGCCATCTTCCTCTACTCCTACCACTACCACTACTCCCTCAACCATTTCCCCCAAAACCCTAACCCTAGCCCTAACCCTAACCCTAGCCTCACCCTCTCCATCAAGCTCCTCACCTTCAACCGCCTCCCCTCCCTCCGCCGCTGCCTCCTCTCCCTCTCCTCCGCCGACTACTCCGGCGACCGCGTCAACCTCCACCTCTTCCTCGACCACTCCCCCGACCATAACCTCAACGAATCCCACCGAATTCTTGAGTTCATCGATGGGTTTGATTGGGTCCATGGGGAGAAGCTGGTGCACTATAGGACGGGGAATGTCGGGCTGCAGGCCCAGTGGCTGGAGGCGTGGTGGCCCAGCTCGGACGACGAGTTTGCGTTCGTGGTGGAGGACGATCTCGAGGTGTCCAGGTTGTATTATAGGTTTTTGAAGGGGTTGATTTCGAGGTATTATTATGACAGGGAGAATTACAGCCCGGATGTTTACGGGGCTTCGCTGCAGCGGCCGAGGTTTGTTGCAGGTATTTGATCATATTTATTTGTTTGAAGAGAATTAAATAACAATGTAGCCCGATATTAGCCGATCCGTGGTAGGAACTAGTTTGTGTTGCCAGAAAACTTGGCATTTAGAATCAAAGGAACAATTTGAGAATCGGAACTATAGCGGGGATAAGGGTTTTGTATGCTAACTGGTTACTGAAAGAAGTAAACACTCATATTTAGGAATATTTTTCGGTTTGTATGCATGTGTGCTTTAAATCTAAATGAATTGTAATAATCTAAACGTGTGAACTTTAAGTTGACAAAACTATGTAAGAGTGGACAAGTGCTTGAGAGTGATAATTTTCATTAGAGGATACCATTGTCATGAGGTTTAGGTGGATGTTGTTTAAAGAGCCAAGAAAAGCTTGTTAAAGTTATGTTTCTGGAGTACGATGATGCTCATGGATTTATAATACCTAGTAAGATAGCTATTGCGATTTATATGACCTAGAAGTTAAAATATGATAAGAAAAAAACACATGCCAAAAAATGAGTTGTAACCCTTAATAAACCTGAAGTGAGTTGGATAGAGGCTATTTTTGGTGTTGTTGCAGTCTAATTAGCATGTTGTGTATCAACTTGCTCAACTAATGTCGAGATTCTAGACCTTGGTTTCTGCATAATTTCAAAATATATGAGCGGTATGATGACACGCAAGGCAAGATGAATATCCAAAAATTTACATGCTATATTTGAATTTCAGACTTGTGTATCTTCCTTTGTTATCTATACTAATTAGTTTGGAGAATTTAAGTTTACAAATGGATGATCTGCTATGTTCCTGATATATGTCAGAAAGAGAGCATTGAGTATTTACAACTTATTTCATCTTTACTATCAGAGATGGAAACCAGCTTGTGTTTGAAGTGTTGAATTTAATACTGAACAGGTAAGCATGGAAACAAACTACAGGTTGACAGTGAGACACACCTTTTCTTATATCAGATGGTTGGGACATGGGGTCAGCTTCTTTTTCCAAAACCGTGGAAAGAATTCCGTTTGTGGTATGATATACACAAAGCTAAAGGCATAAAACCAATACTGCAAGGCATGGTAATTTAGTATTTTAGCACATGTTTTTCTTTTTTTACGCAAAGCTAGTTGACATATCTAATTTCATAAATGGATGCTCTCAAAAGATATTGGAGTAAATTCAAGTTGTTTAAGCCGATTCTGTAAGGTTGCTTAGATAAATTATTTTCTAATTTAATTCATCTTTCTAAGTTAAAACTGATGATCACCAAATTGCGAATTTATTGCATGTTAAACTAATTCCGGGCGTGGAAATTTAGTTATTTAGCCCAGAAACTTCTCTAAGTTAATTCATCTCTCTTTCACTAAAGAGATGTCCATAAAAGGTTGAGGCCTTTCCTTATGTTGATTTTACAGTGTATAAACATTGGGAATCTTTTTAAGTCAACCTTTCTAGCTATTCTGCTCTTATTTCACTAGTGTATTAACTTATGTTATAAACTGAGATGGCGAGGTAGCGAAAAAAAAAAAGAAACTATTAGACACCTTTTCTCATCTTCGTTTTCCTTATAATATATGCAGGTTACCACAGGATGGTATAAGAAGATGGGAGATAGGATTTGGACACCTTGGTTTATCAAATTCATCCATTCTCGAGGATATTACAACATATACACAAATTTTCAGCAAGAAAGGGCTTTAAGCACATCTCACAGGGATGCTGGTGTAAACTATGGTAAAACAGCTGGTCCTGATTCCAAGCTGCTAGATGAACGCTCTCTTGATTTCAACCTCTGGGAATTGCAACCTTTAAGAAATTTAAAATGGTATGATTTCTGCTTCTCGGAAGTGCATCCTTGGAGAGTCGTAAAAAGCTATGATGAACTTGGACCTGTTCTTGGCTCTTTGCAGAAACAGAGCAGTATTGTACTCGTAAGCTTGTATAACACTACAGAGAGAACTGCTAGAAACCTTATTTGTCATTTTGAGAGGCTATCTATGCAGAACTTCGTTTTTCTGGGCGGCAAGTTAGAGCTTCTTCATGATCTTGCACGGAGAGGATACCCTGTCATTGATTCTGATCAGTTCATTCATACCTTTAAAGGTTACAAATCAACTGGTGAGCAACTGGGAAGTGATTCAATGAAGGAGATATGGGTCAAGGCCAATGTGATTAAAAGATGTCTACAATTGGGCTATGATTGCTGGATTATGGATGGTAACATAGTTCCATTAACTGATTTTTTTTCTGGGCTACCAGATGCCCACACTTTCTCTGCTGCAAAAAATTTGGAGCTGATGTTTGTCAAGAGTTCTCCTACTTCTTTGAAAATTTGGATTGATGGTTTTGTTTCTAAAGTTGCTGCTGCAGGGACATCTTTAATAGGTGACAGTTCACCTATTGAAAACAAAAATTTTGTGTATTTTGCTACTAAAGTATTGGAGGACACTGGAGCTACGAAGGTGTGGAGATTTGATGATATGTTGATTGGTTTGAAAATAGGTGATAATACAATAATTGAGAAACCCCTTGAGAGCAGGAAGCAGTTTGTTTTCTGGTCTAGGGAGATGACAGCGGATCTAGTGCAGAGAGATCTGGAAAAAGTTGATATGTGGTTGATAGATGTAGATTCTTCATGCGTTGCTGTTGTTTGCCACAATTAGCTTCTCGATTGAATTCTGCTCTACAATTTTTGAAGAAGAATTTTGGTGCCTTCTAATTTGTGGAGGCTTGTTTCCTGCATCTTTCTGCCGGAGGCTCTGTAAGTTGCATTTCAGATTGGGATATCAAGGTCAATACTCTTTTGATTTGGCGTGCTGGAAGATCTATTCATTTAAACGGCAAGCGTATCTGTAATTTGTGACAAACTTGCAAAGTATAGAGATCAGTTATTTTGATGATTGGTGAGAGGTGCTGATGCTATAAGGCGGAAATCCACAGACAGCAGAAAAGAAGCATGTGCAGTGGGAGAGATGGCAAAAGATTTGGTTCGGAAGTCTGGAAAATTTGGAAATATTGTTGGTAGATGCAGACCTAATGTTTCTTTTTTGTCGCCACAGTTACGTCAAGTTCTCCTCTTCAAGTGTATAAGAAATATTTTCTATTCTATTCTTTCTAAAGGTGAGCATTGTAACCTTTACATACTGATGGAATTAAACTCGCGTGATCCAATCCAATTTTATGTAAAATTTATTGTCTTACAAGATGTTTCCATTTCATTGAGAACTCTCAATAAGCTTGATATTTTCCCACTCTTACCTTTGATGCTCAACAAATTGCCTAAACTTTTGTGGAGTATATTTTGATTGCTTGGTTTGTCAGTAGAGTGAGCTCCATGGTACTATTAGCAGGATTTGATGTTCTGGCATTCGAGCTTTGTTTATGGATTCGTGCTTGTATTCTGTATGCTTATCATCGAATGATGGAACATTGTCATACGCTCTCCCTTCTTATTTTTGTTTCTGGGCTGTCCTTGCACCGCACGAAAAGTTTTCGAAGTTGATGGTTGAGGGTTATAATTTTATATTCTAATGAATTCAATGTTTAATTGCACATAGACCCATGTTTGTGCTTTGGAAAATATTGCCCTTGTAATTTGATTTTGACAGGTGAATCCCCTAGAGCTGAACTGAACACTACCATCACCTTCAGCAGCTCCTCTACGTTGAATGTCCCGTGGATTTAAAAACGAGCACTTGTTGAAGTTGTCGTTAGGATTGTAGACATTGTACATTAATCAGCATAGTTGAATCTATACATACATTTGTATAATGTCATATGTCCTTGCCTATACATTATATCATCATCATCATTATTTTGATAATCCAGGCTGGAATCAAACTTAAAGATTGTGAGAGTCATATTAGAACTCCAAACCATCCGGATCACTCACGGTGGGTTCTACATATTGTATTATACACACACACCTTATATCAGTCAAATAAATGAAAAGAATGAGAATTACAAGCTAGATTACCATAAAGGAATCATAAAAAGAAATAAGAAGGGTAATTGTGGAAACCGTCGAATTGAGGTTTATCAGGAGCTTTTAGTTGCTGGAGTTTCTTTTATTTGGGGGGTGGGGTGGGGTGGGGGGGGTGTTTCTGGATGGCAGGGCTAAAATACTTAATTTCTTTCTTAAAATCTATGACAATTCTACCAAAAATCTAAAAAAATGTTATCCATAATGATTTTTATTTAAAAAAATCAAGTAAAAGGAATACAAAGAAGAGTTATTAAAAAAAAACTCTAAAAAACATACACGAAATACTCTGTTTATCCAAAGGAGAGTACTCATAGAAAAAAAATATTCCAATCATATGATCACGGCAGGTTGCTTGAAAGCTTCACTATAAATTCAGTACGAAAGAGGGGTTTCTGTAAATCTGATAGCGAAAAGGCGTTTTCTGTAAAATTTCCAAAATAAGTAAGGTTAGAGGGTCCTCGTACAAAAAATTCCATCAAATTAATCGACTCCAGATCTGCCACAGTCGTAAAATCTATCTGGGTTAATCGCATATTAGTCTCTTAATTAACCTTAATTGCCGCAAAGTACCTCAAATTTCATAAATTGCTTCTTAGTCCCTTACATCTTTAATTTTTTTGCCAATTCGTCCATCTTGTTAGGTGCCGTTAATAATGAAGATTAAATGTAACATAAGTATGTAGATTTCTCATTATACCCCCACCCATTTTAACTATATCATTTATAAATCCATCTATCCGGTTCATAACTGGTTTAAACCCAACATTCCACACACTCTAAAACCCAAACCCATTAAAGCTTTCTTCTAACTATTCTCTTTCCCAAAGCTTAAGTTCGAGCCGATTCCCTCTCTGAGATAGCAGGTAAAAGTTTACAAGCAATGATCCTTCACTAATTTAAGAGAGAAATGCATACCTAGGGGCACTAAAATAATTTGAGATATTGGGTTAATGTTTAACCGAACTAGAGTTAGGAAAAGATAACAGATTTTCTAACAGAAGGACTATGCAGCAATAAAATGCAAGATTTAAAATGGACTAATAATAAAATAATGTGATACGAGGGACTATTTGGCCATTAAGATTGATTTAAGGGACTAATATGTAATTACCCCAATCTATAAACTCCCTCTAAAATCTCTGATCTCCATCACAAATCATCATCTCTTCGATCCTAATCCCCTCCTCCAATAATGGCTTACGGCGATCGCTTGACAACGTTCGAAGATTCAGAGAAAGAGAGCGAGTATGGCTACGTTCGCAAGGTCAGTTCTCATTTCATTTCATTCCCACAAAAAACAAAGGGTAAAGATCTGATTTTTTTATATATTTTTTTTTGAGGATTTTTAGGTTTCAGGGCCGGTGGTGGTGGCCGATGGAATGGGCGGCGCTGCGATGTACGAGCTTGTTCGTGTCGGCCATGACAATCTCATTGGTGAGATCATTCGATTGGAGGGTGATTCTGCTACAATCCAAGGTAAATTTTTTTGGGATTTTTTTTATTTTAAACCCATTATTTTATTCTGATTTACTTTTAGACTAACGCATCCATAATGCTCAACTTGATTTATTTTTAAACCCAACATCCATGTTAATTTGCTGTGAAGTGGTGTGAAGTGCTTTAATTCGATCTAAAGTACTAGAATATAAGGGTCAAATATCGAATCAGGGTTTAAAATATAAATTAGGTTGGGTGCGTGAATGATTTTGGAAATGTGTTCGTTTATAATGAAAAAACCTAATGTTTGTTCTTAAAAAAAATCTGGGGTTTTCATAAATTTTGCATATTGTGCTTTTCCAGTTTATGAAGAGACTGCAGGGTTGATGGTCAATGATCCTGTGCTGAGGACCAGAAAGGTATTAAAGTGTAATGGCATTGGTTTGGGTTTTTTAAAAATTTTTCTAGATTTATTTTTACAATGCTTTGTTTTGTTCTTGCAGCCCTTGTCAGTGGAATTGGGCCCTGGAATTCTGGGAAATATTTTCGATGGAATCCAGGTACAGAGTTAAAAGTCCTATAATTGTTTCTAATTTGTGATTATTTATCAATTTCGTGAGAATTTATTTGATTGTTTAATACAGAGACCTCTGAAAACTATTGCCATAAGATCTGGGGATGTCTATATCCCTCGTGGAGTTTCAGTCCCTGCACTTGACAAAGATGCATTATGGGAGTTCGAACCGAAGAAGCTAGGTAATTTGTTTGATCTCTATCCACTGTATGATCACTTAATTGTTTGTCAAGCTACAAGGTTTGATCTTTTATCTTGATTGTTGCAGCTGTTGGGGATCTGCTCACTGGTGGAGATTTGTATGCTGTGAGTTTTTTCAGATTTTGAACTTTCATAGAATTCATTTTTGTATTCTCTTCTTGTTTAGAGGTCTCACATTTCGATGTGAATTCTGCCTTTTCCTTTGCAGACTGTCTTTGAAAACACTTTGATGCAGCATCATGTTGCTCTACCTCCTGGTTCTATGGGTAAAATTAGCTACATTGCCCCAGCTGGTCAATATAGCCTCCAGGTTAGTTTGAAGACCCACTTTAGATTTTGCATCGTTGGGTATGTTTGTTTATATCATTTGGTTGTAGTTTTATATTTAACGTGCAAATTTTGCAGGACACGGTGCTTGAGTTGGAGTTTCAAGGCATCAAGAAGAAGTTCACTATGCTACAGGTTTATAACTGCTTAGTGTTTGCTTCTTGTTTTAAAACTGGGGTTCAATTGAACAATTTGCTAATACAGTGTCTTTTGCTGCAGACATGGCCTGTTCGAACCCCTCGGCCTGTAGCAACAAAACTTGCTGCAGATACACCACTTTTGACTGGACAAGTAATAAATATAATATTTTCCTGAGCTTCATGAATGAGATTCTTTCTTAGGCCTAGCATCATTTCTTTTTTAAACACAGTTTAAATGTTATACATGTTTCTAATTGTTTATTCATGAATGTTGGTCAGCGTGTTCTCGATGCCCTTTTCCCCTCTGTGCTTGGCGGAACTTGTGCCATCCCTGGAGCTTTTGGTTGTGGTAAAACAGTCATCAGTCAGGCACTTTCAAAGGTAGCATTTTCATTTTTCATTTGGATAACCTTCTCGGTACTTAAAATATTACTCTTTTTCCCCTTGTACATGTTCTGCACTAATTTTCTTCTTTCTTCCAGTACTCTAATTCCGACACAGTGGTTTATGTGGGCTGTGGAGAAAGAGGAAATGAAATGGCTGAGGTCTGTTTATCTATATGCTTCAGGCATATGAATCTTATTTGTTGTTTTTGTTTTCTATAATTCACATTATTAAATATACCAGGTGCTTATGGATTTCCCACAATTGACAATGACATTGCCTGATGGTCGTGAAGAATCTGTCATGAAACGTACTACCCTTGTTGCGAATACTTCCAATATGCCTGTGGCTGCTAGGGAGGCTTCTATTTATACAGGTAATCTTTTCAGTTGCTTTGCTGAAATGCCAAATTACTGGGACAGCTGAAAGTATAAATGAGATTCGGAGGAAAATATGAGTAACATGGTAAATTGGTAATATAGCTTAAGGTTTTCTTTCCATTAGCTAAGGAGTGAATTTTCTTCTATGTTCATCTTTGGTCTTCCTGTTTCCATCTAATGACATAATGTTACTTGTACCAAAAAGTTTTTAATTTGAAAAAGACGCTCTGCTTATGGTTACTTGTTCTGCAATTTGATCTCTGCATTTTCTATCCATGGGGTGTACAATTGTAGTTTGCTTCTATTCATATTTAGGAATCTAAACAATCTCAAAAATGCCTTTGCCCATGGAAAACTTCTCTTGGATGTTTCATAAGGCACTACTCAAATGGTCAGGAAATCTAGTTATATCAAGATTTTTGTTGCCAAATGCCAATGGTACCTAAGACAGCTTTTAAATAACATGAAACAACAAACTTTGGGAATGGATGAATGGTTTGTGATTTAGTTTAGCTCAAGGGTGTCAGGGCAAACCTATCAAAGGTTATGAACCTTATTTGTCATGATATGGTTGGCTGAGAATATAAGGGCAACCTATCAAACTTTGGGAACGGATGAGTGATTTGTTATTGCATTTAGCTCAAGAAAGTCAGGGCAGCCTATCAAATATTATCAACTCCATTTTTCATGATGTGGTTGGCTGAGATCTTAATTATATATTGATGATGTGCCATATGCCCAAATACATGCTACCGCCCATTTTAAGGGCAGAGTTGTATGTTGAATTTATCATCCATGTTGGTAACTGTCCTGGGGAAATTTTTGAGGGTTAAAATTAAATGTTGGACCTTTGAGACTTAATGGCTCTAGAACATAGTGATCACCAAGAGACGGAATAAAATAACAGTGACTTCCTGAGGCAAATAATAGTAATATCCAGTCAAGTTAGATCTAGTCTTTACTAGTGTTAAGAATAAATGCAAGTGTTTGATCATCTGCCGAGACAGTTTTCTTGATAAATCATGCTTGAAGTTATCAGAGACTGAACTAGTGACTCCATAAATTGTTACACGTTTAAAATTATTAATAGCAAACTGATATAGCACGTAAAAATTCAATTAACCTTTTTAATCAGGGATACATGCCAAGAAACTCAACTCAAAAGCCTAATGAATTGATTCAGCTGGCATTTTTATGTAGTCTCAAAAGTGCAGCTGGAGTAGATTCGATATTTATCTTGTAAAATTTTATTTTGTGATTCGATAAATTATCTTTGGCTTTGCTATGGTAGCTATCTTACTCAGCTATTTTCATCTTCAGGAATCACTATAGCTGAATACTTCAGAGATATGGGCTACAACGTAAGCATGATGGCTGATTCTACGTCCCGATGGGCAGAGGCTTTGCGTGAAATTTCAGGGCGATTGGTACTAATTCTTGTTTACTGTTATATTTCTTTTATCGCTTCTGCTTGAAGATGATAAATTTTGTTAAAAATGAAAATTTGTACCCCATCTCTCTGAGTGTCGTTCGCTTCACACTTTTAGAGTTGAATCCCCAGATATAAAGATGTTTTGCGTGAATTTTTAAGGAACTATGCTGCAAAACTTGTATTTTACATCAGGATTTAAATGAATTATTGGGAGCTCAAAGTTATTTTTTTTGTGTATGCACATGTGCGCGTACTTGGGTGCGTGCATGTTCAATTTGAGAGTTAATAACGAATGCAGTGACAGGATAGTACACAAACGTTAATCTGATTCAGAGATTATATTTGCAAGCCATGTGAGCTCTGATGAATCCTGTTTTCTGCTGATAGATAAGTCTGGAGAAATGTTTCCAAAAATATTATGTGAATTTTAATATTAAGACTTGGTTGCAATATCTTAGTTCTTGTACTTTATAAATTTACTTCATTTGAGTATGAAATTAGAAGTGTACCTTTGCACATGACACTTCTTGATGAGCTCTCTACTATTGCAGGCTGAAATGCCCGCAGATAGTGGATATCCGGCATATCTTGCTGCACGTTTAGCTTCGTTCTATGAACGTGCTGGTAAAGTAAAATGTCTTGGTGGCCCAGACCGTACTGGAAGTGTTACAATTGTTGGTGCTGTTTCTCCTCCAGGAGGTGATTTTTCAGACCCTGTAACATCTGCCACCCTCGGTATTGTTCAGGTACATGAAAGTTTGAAATTGTCTTTGACTCTTCCGTCATTCTTCTTGCTGAGTTATACTGCTTTATCTTTTATTAAGCACGTATAATCTACTTCACATGCAGGTCTTTTGGGGACTAGACAAGAAGTTGGCTCAGAGGAAACATTTCCCTTCAGTGAATTGGCTTATATCTTATTCAAAGTACTCAAAGGTTAGTTATTAGCTTGCCATTCTCAATACAGAAGAAGAGATTATTGTTCACTGGATCCCATAGATGCAGTATGCAGACATTAGTCCATTTTTATTAATATTTCTTAGAAAATTTTTTTCAGCAGAAGATGAATATTATTTAAATTTAAGTTGAGTAAGGAGAATTGCAATTTGAACAAAGTTAATGCATCTTAGCAAGATGTTGATATTGCTTTGAAAATTTGTGTTAACAAGTTTAAGAGGTTGCATTACCTTTCAGTAATCCTTGGACTAAATCGATGCAAGTCTAGTCATACAATATGGATCAATTATTGATATATGGAATGCCAGTTTAGATGAAAAATCCTTACCAGTGAGTTTGGTTGGGTAAGGGTTGCAACCTATCTTGAACGAGAGAAACATCAAATGTTATTCATGGTTGTTTCATAATGACCAATACAGAATCCAAGGTAACATCGTCCAACATTTAATAAGCCCTGAGAGAATCAGTGGCACCTGCAGAATGGTTGGTAAAATCCTCCCAATTGGTGGTAGGAACTGCAATTTGTGGAATCTAGTGGAGACATAGACTAATCCATTTTTCTAAAGAAGGTTATATTTCAGAATAACAATATCCAATGTCTTATAGAGAAAATTTCTGGTTTGGCCAGACAATTGTGGCTCACTAGATGATTTACCTATTCTCTTGTTCTTTTGTGGGAGTTGGGAGGTTTTTTATGGAGTTGTCAGTTATCTTTGAAGAACACGATTTGACAAGCTTTTTACCTTAAAAAATAATATTTGCAGAGAACTTGTGGAGTGAAAATTCTGGCTTAGTCCACTTGGTTGGCCTAGTAGGGCCCCCGCCCCCCGCACCCCAAAAAAAAAAAAAAAACATTCTATCAGATGCTGGAAGCTTGAAAATAGTTGTCATAACTCCTATATTTGTCCTGTCCTTCTACACTTGCTCTCTAAAACAAAGAGCTAAAGTAATCTAAGTATCGTAAACTTTCCCTTTCTGTAAAGTAGGTAATCCATGCCAGGTCCTGCATTTTTTCGTAACTTCTAGATTTAGCTGAATTTAATTTTGTTTTGCCTGATGATTTCTTGTACTGCAGGCCCTCGAATCTTTCTATGAAAAATTTGATTCAGATTTTATTGATATCAGAACAAAAGCTCGGGAGGTGCTTCAGAGAGAAGATGACTTGAATGAAATTGTCCAGGTACACTTTCTTGTCAGATTAGTACTTCATGGTATACACATGGTTTTGTTTCTTCTCTGACATTCTAAACTTGTTTTCATATTTCTTAGGGTTCTTAGTAAGTGTAGTTGAACTTATGCATCTAAAAGAAATAGAAATGCCCCTTTTTCGTCGATAGATATTCTACAAATTATAATTGTTATTTGGGCTGGTGTCTTCTGCCTCAACAATTGTAGCAGTCTATTGGAAAATCAATAGAGCAATTACATTAAACTGGACCTAGCTAAAGTGTGGCAAACTAGACACTGCAATCTATGCCAACATGTATTTTTTAATTTAATTTTTTCATCTGAAAACTCTATTTATTTATTTCTCCAATTGTGTAAACTATAACTATAAGTCATGACTAAGTACAGTGCATAAAACATACATAACACTGGCAGTGGCTTGTAACTTCCTTTTCCTTACCATTAACTTATCTTCTATTCTCATCAGAACTTGATATGTGATGACCAAAAGTCAAAAAAGACTCATGTTCTTGCACGTGTGATGTCTAGCAGTTTTCTGGTTCTTTATTTTCTTGCATTTTCACATCATATTTCTGAGAGATGACGCATATTCACCTGTTGAGCTAACATCAAGTTTCTGTAATTGATCTTGGATGTTCTTTTAAAGGTTTTAGTTGGTTGGCCCTCGGTTTTCTTCTTCACATTACTATATCTTTGAGCACATGCCTGCTTGGGAAGTTAAATGAAAATTTGTATAGAATTTTGGACTTCCAAGCCAACAATGATTTGTGAAAAAGCTGTGTTAAAAGATAATAAGAATCCCCTACTATTAATTATTCTAAGTTCTCCCAATTCAGTTACTGATGGCATATTTTTCTTAAATTACCCTCTAATAGATTTTCTCAATTGCCAATCTCTATATTATCTTCATTGGATCTTTGAGCCGCTGTTTAGAGATGAGTTTTAGTTACTGAATTTGGCCTCTTATTTATTTTGTTTTCTTTTAACCTTGTACATTGTTCTCCAGCTTGTTGGGAAAGATGCACTAGCTGAAACTGACAAAATTACTTTAGAGACTGCAAAGCTCCTGAGAGAAGATTATCTAGCACAGAATGCGTTTACTCCGTACGTATTTGCAAACTATATCATGTTTGACCTTGATTTCTGCCTTTTGCTTATGTTACTTTTGTAGATTGTAATTTTAATTGTCAATGCGCTCATCTTATGCAATGCTTTTGATATTCCTAACAGTTATGACAAATTCTGTCCATTCTACAAGTCAGTCTGGATGATGCGTAATATTATCCATTTTAATGCTTTGGCAAACCAGGTAACTCCTCTGCCAAGTTCTGCACCGCAAGTTCTTATTAGGTTTATGAGCTTATAAAATTTATCTCAATTTTGAATTTTTTTCCCCTCAGTCAACCAGAGCAGTCTACTTAGATATTTTGTTCCTTGTGTTTGACTCACCTTTTTGCTATGAGTTACTGCAGGCTGTCGAGCGAGGTGCTGGTTCTGATGGCCAGAAGATAACATACAGTGTGATCAAGCATAGATTAGGCGACCTTTTCTACCGCTTAGTGTAAGTAACGAAATCCTAATTTGCCAAATCGAATTTTGATTTTTCATTTCCATTAACAACATAAATTCTAGAAGTCTGAATGCAATTCGAACACTCTTTTTGGCTTATTTTGTGCCTTAGAGATGTGATATTCTATTGTCAATCCTATCATTATACCTTTTCTTAAGGGAAGTGGAAAACAGAAAGTTAACATGGGAGAGGAGCAAAAGCTTTTTGAATTCAAATAGACTTACATTCTCCATTGTTTATTAGCTGGTAACCATGCAAGTTCACTTTTGCAAAAAACAATTACTCTTCCTTTCACAACAGCAGAACAGCCCACTATAAATAACATCCTTAAATCAGTTGTAAAGCAATTATAATTAATGATAACGGTATGATTAGTTATGCATACTTTTAGCTCTATGTTGGCGCCTCTCTTGATCTAAATTGTCTCATTCAAATGCATTTGCTTGTTTTTCTCAAATTATAGGTCCCAGAAATTTGAAGATCCTGCAGAAGGCGAGGAGGCTCTTGTTGCCAAGTTTAAGAAACTATACGATGATCTCACTGTTGGGTTTCGAAACCTAGAAGATGAAACAAGATAATTTTTTTCCCATGAAGGCTTGGGAGGTATTAAATTCTTTTGTATCCCTGTATTCAAAAATTTTTGCAGTTCAGGTTCCTACTATTTCTAGTATCCATATTTTTTACTTGTATTATCTATTATCTCAAATAAGCTGTAGGCGGCAGTGATAAGAGCTGCAGTTTTTCCCTGTATTAAAACCGAACTCATTCAATAGCTTTTATTCATATACTTCAAAATGATACTTCTTTGTATAATGTTTAGTTGAAATAAAATGTGGGCATGATGAGATGTAATTTTCCATTTACTTTCCGATCCTTGGATTTTTATTTATTTTATTTTGATTTGGCCTTTTGTGTTGTGCATTTCCGAACAGCCCAATGTGTCAAATATTTTTTCTATTACTTCTATTGGAGTGTAACTAACATCATATTGTAACCATGCAAAAGATAAGAGTTCTCTTATATCTTAGATTTGTCTGTGAATCTGATTGGATCTCACTCAGTTTGGATCCATATAGGGTCAAAGTTGAGTCGATCTGAATCCAAATTATCGACTCAATTTTGGCCAATAATATTTAATATAATTATTTATGAAAATGTGACATATTATCTTGTTTGTAAAGATAAGTTAATTTAAAGTGTTAACTTATGAGTTATGGTCTTCATATCTTAAACTTGTACGGCGAACTCTATGTTTATGTCATTTTGCTCCAAGAATAAATGTAGAGATTTCTCCGTGTTTAGGTCTTTTTGTGGGGGGGGGGGGGGGGGGGGGGGGGGGGGGGGGGGGGGGGGGGGGGGG
>JBAKGM010000233.1:148328-163473 GCA_037177215.1 Asparagus racemosus | reverse complement strand
TGCTTTGCTCATTATCTCTAAGTTTTGCTGCCTAATCTTAATTGGGTCTTATCTTCTTGGTTTGTCAAAATAAGTTACTGACGAAAATAGAATGGTAAATATGAGGTGGAAAAACTATTTTATTATTTGTTTATTTAAAATCAGATCATGTTTAAAACCACTCACTCATCTCTTCGTGAAGCAAGAAATAGTTTCCCTTGAGAGCTAATTACCAACGGCGTATTGTAGTTGGTGTCTTGCTAGTAATGGAAACACATACAACAAATCAGAGCCATCCGCAGAATGAATTCGTTCTTATAGGTTAAAAATAATAAATAAATATAAACATAGAAAGTGGGCATGGAAGCAATTTTCCATTCCATTAGTGGGTAAAATCCGCGAGCGAGATTCTATTAACATGATGATATAATTTATGAAGTGAAGTTAAAGGGGAGGTTTTGTAAAAACAAACATTATTTGACAGAAAGAAAGAGAGAATATTGTAATAAGTAATCATTATTATTGTTCAATAGGTAGTAGCCACGCAAAGTCTAGCATCTAGCGGCTGGGACGACGCCATGTCAGCTTCTTTTCATATGGTTAGAGTCGCGCTCCCGAGCTCTGCAAGAAGGGGAGAGTGAACCCCCACTATGACACATTCCCCCCAATTTCGGAGGTTCAACAAAATTGGCGGAAATAAAGTTTTAAAAGAAGAGAAATGATCTAAATTCTACTGCGGCTTCTCAATTGGGTCTTGTTCTTCTTCTTCTTCTCTCTCTTCGAGTTTGAGGTACATTTTCTTCTTTGTCTCCATTTGCTTTGTGTTTCTGTTTCTCTAAAATTAGAATTTGGGTGTCATTTCTTTTATTGCAATAAATTTTGTCGGTAAGATTTAAACTTTACACGGCTAAAGTTACCTACTTTCTTTTCGTTTAGTGTTTCCCATGATTTTTGCTTGCTGATCTCTTTGCTTTCCTCTACTTTGCTAATCGTCTCTAGGTATGTTTTCTATTTGGGGGTTTTTTGCTTAATATGATTAAAGATGAAAGTTTGTTCTCAAGATTTGAACTTTAAAAGACTAGCTTCCTTATTTTTCTTTCCAATTAGGGTTTCATGTGATTTCTGTTTCCTGATCTATCTTAGATTCCTCTGCTTTGCTCATTATCTCTAAGTTTTGCTGCCTAATCTTAATTGGGTCTTATCTTCTTGGTTTGTCAAAATAAGTTAGTGACGAAAATAGAATGGTAAATATGAGGTGAAAAAACCATTTTAATATTTGTTTATTTAAAATCAGATCATGTTTAAAACCACTCACTCATCTCTTTGTGAATATAGAAATAGTTTCCCATGAGAGCTAATTATTAGTGACGTGTCGTAGTTGGTGTCTTGTAGTTTGGCTACTTTAACCATTTCAAATACTTATATGAAGGATGATACAGTCATTCAAGGTCTTCAGGTTCTACCAAATCTACTCAAACTTGTGTTCCGTGATGTCTGTTTTGCAAATGGTTCCCTTTCTGTTGGAGGTGAAGGATTCCAAAGACTTGAGCACTTTGTTTGGGTTAGTTCGAATCTCAAGTCTTTGTTTGGGTTGGTTTGAATCTCAAGTCTTTGAAGTTTGAAGAAGGAGCAATGCCCAAAGTTTAGAATTTATGGCTATTCAATGCCTCTGAAGAAAAAAAATTTGTCCTTGACATCAAACAATTTACTGGCCTCATCGGAGCTATTATCAAGGAGAGGACGGTAGAAGTTGAAATGATAAGCATAGATTTGATTTGAACAATAAAGACATAGAAGTTAAGGCGGTAGTTAAGGATAGGATAGCATGTTGTAGCTTCTCTTTTCTTCAGTTTTTGGGCTTTCGGTATGCGTATCCTAGGTTGATTGAGTGGGTGAGTGCTGTAGGAAATGGTTTGTGGTTATTAGAGAATTTCCACTGCTTATTGCTCACTATACTTAGCTGTAGCTTTTCTGGATCTATCGAACATTGACCCGAAGGCTGAAGCATAGACCCAAAATATATGCTTTTTTCCATCTTTCTGCTGCTGGATGTTTGGTTACTGTATTGTTTGTTTTGCAGGTCATTGCAGAGAAAATTAGTAGTTGTGCACGTCCGTTCTCTTTTTTTTCTTTATTGATAAAAAATTTATCAAAATTGACTTAGTTTCAGCCGCACCTTCAAAACTAGGTCGATTTTGAAAAAAAAGTGTCTAAACTTCACAGGATTGACAATTTCATAGAACCAAATTGTGAGTTAAACTCTTGGGGATTCCCAATCCCGTGAACCCTAAGAATTACTTTTTTTCAAATCTACATATTACCAAAATATTTATTAAAATCGATTTAGTTTCAGCCAATGAAGAAAAAACTACGTCTATTTTGATAAATATTTTGAAAATAAATTGATCTTAGGGATTATTTTTTTAAAGGGTCTAATTCAACAATTTCTCCTTATTGGATTCAGATTATTACAATAGCGCTCCTCGGTGAGGTCTTTATTTTACATCCTTTAGCACGTGTGCACATTTTGGATCCGGTCGAATGTGGGACAGAATAGGGCCCATGCCCGTTAGCAGTGAGTGCACGTGGTCTAAAATTTGATCAAATAAAGAAATTTAGATGTGTTTGGTATTTGGAGGCTTTCTCATGCCCCCATTGGAGATACTATAGGTTTGTTTGACAACTCATATGGTTCTCGGAGGGGCTATCCTGAGGGGCTTTTTAATGAGTTTTTAAGCTTTATTAGCTTTGGATGACTTTTTGATTTTAAGGTAAGATTTGTATAACAATTGTTTGGGTAAAATAATTTTTTGTTTGGTTCATGTTTGGAAATGCTTATTTTTTGAAGATTATAAGTTATGCTGACTTTTAATGTTTTTTGGTTTTTATGATAACATACTATAAAACTTGTTTGAGTAGAATGATAGTTTGTTTGGTCAAACCTAGCTTATTTAGGTAAGCTTATAAGCTAGTTTTTCAAAAGCTGGGTCATACCACCTTTTTAAGATGATACGTATAGACTAACTTATTTGACATTTTATCAAACAAGTAGAAATGAAAAAGCTTTATTTTGACACAAAAAAGCTCACCCAAACACCCTCTCAATCTATAGCTTATTCACCCGAGCTTATAAGATAGCTTTTTAAAAACTAGGGAATTTTGGCATTTTAAAATGTGACTTATAAGCTAACTTTATTTGATATTTTACCAAACAGATGGCTATGAAAAAGCTAATTTAAAATTTAATTTAGACAAATAAATAAACACCCCCCCAAACTCCCTCTTGCAAGTGCATCTCATTTGCTTAAGGACTTAAAATGTGTTTGGTAAAATCCTGCATCAGAATCGGACTAGTTTTTTTTCTTTTAGTTCAAAAAGAAGCTCTTGACTAGGCTGTCTTTGGACCATCTCTATTTTCGCTTTCCTCATCTGACGTATCCTAATTCTATTTTAAATATTCATATTTAAAAACAGAATAATGTTGGATTTAAAAGTAAAATCAATAAACATTTAGAGGTAAAAGGCATCAAATTTTAACACGTTTTGCATGGGAATTTTGGGGAATCTTCTTCCTTCTGTATAAGACAAGGTATTAAGATGCAAATATTAGAATTTTTTTAGAGCGGATAAGGGCTAGTTTGGAATTGTTGAATCTTAAACTAAGTTGCTTATCTAAGTATAGCTTTTAGAAGCAACTTTTATAAGCCGTTGAAAATAACCGCATGACAATCATATATTAAAAGCTGATTTTAAAAATAGTCAGGTGTTTGGCAAAACTGTGCTTAAAAATAATTGTCAAAAGATAAGTATATAAGTAAAAAGTAAGCAGAAAATACTTTTAAAAATATCATGAGGTTGCTTCTAAAAGCACATCTTTTAAAGCAGAAATAATTGTAATAAGTATGTAAAAGAAAAATTTCACCAAATATTATTATTGTCTGCTTTCCCAAAACAAAAAAAAAAAAAAAAAAAAAAAAAAAAAAAAAGAAAAGAAAAAAAAGCTGGCCCTAAGTCCCAGAAGACAAGCTAATAAGGGTATATCATATATGAGTGCGAAGTCTGGGAAACTATAAGGTGGCCTAGCCTAAAATCATAGTAAATTGCATAAACAGTAAAAGGATATTTATTTATCGCTATATTTTTTTCTTTTCTCTTTTTCTTTCCACCATCACGCGCCGTCACTCTCCACATAGCCTCCAAAAACCCTAATCCCGCCATCTGAAAAACCCTAAAAGAGAAATTTCGAATCTCCCACCGAATCTCCCACGATCGAACCGAATCCATTCCCTAGATGCGCTCACTTCCGCTAGATTCCCGTTCTCTTCAGTAGATTTGGAGTTAATCGAGGGGGCGATGGCGAGCGATTCCGTTGAGATCGAGGAGAGGAAGAAGACGATGTCCCCGTGGAAGAAGGCTCCAGCGCCGCCGGATGCGGTGGCGGAGGAGGAGAACCGGCCGGTTATGGGGTCGGAATCTTGGCCGGCGCTCGCCGATGCGAAGACAAAGGGAACGGTGGAGAGCGGTTCGAAGAAGACCGCGATCCCACCTCCGATCAATGCAGTCCCGGCAGCCGTGCCGGCGCCGCCTCCAGTGAAGGTGATGCTTTGGATTGTTTATCTTTTGCTTGATTGCGTGTGAATTCCAAAAAAGATGCAAATTTGCCAACTTTGTTAAATTGGTTTTAGTCTATAGAGGGTTTCAGTTCGATTATTCTATACGAAGTAATTAAGGGGAACCGAGGCCTTCGAAAAGACTAGTTTTGATGAGAAGTTGGGCGTTGGGTTTTAATTACGTGGTCATCTAATAATGCGAAATAATGCGAATTCACAGGAAATATGTAAATTTGACAAACTTTTGTTAAACTATTTTTAGCGTGAAGTACACTTAAGGGGAAGCGGCTGGCAGTCAATAAAGAATAGATCTGATGAGAATTTGGGAATTTAACTTCAAATATGGTCGTTTCATCAGTTCCACAAAAAGGTGTAAGTGTGGCAAACTTTATGAAATTGTTTTCAGTCTAGGAGAGAATTCAATTTATTAGATATGAAGTAAAGTAAGAAGAAGGGAGAGGGGTCAGAAAAGGCTAACTTTTTTATGAGAATTTGGCATTTGAGTAACCCTATTATCATCTATTAATACAAATTCCCAAAAACAATGTAAATATGGCGAGTTTATTTAGATTTACTGTAGTCCATTAAAGTTTTCAATTATTTCAATCATTACATGCGAAGAAAGACTACATTTTGATGACAACTTGGGTAATGAATTTTAACCTATGGTAAGAAAACTTTCTTTCTTAGCCCATGGAGTTCTGAGTCAACCATTGCCGGAAATTGTGGATTAGCAAGCAGAGCTTACGATTATTTATTGGATATGAGGTGAGCTAGGGAGTGGGGATGGGGGAGTCAGAGAAAATCTGGATTTGATGACAATTTGGACATTAAATTTTATCTTTATGTGGTTGTGCTGAAGAATTGCTCAATTTTTAGGTTACAGAGTTCTGAGTAAACCAAAGTTTAGAAACATATACTAGCACCAAAGGCACCCTGCCCTTACAAACTTTTTTCGTTATGAGTTAGAAATTTAAATGTTTGATTTTTGGGAATGGTTAGGTGAATTGGACGAATAATAACTTCTTTTGGCAGCTTGTTTTTTAATAAGTTTCTATGTCAAGCAGCAGTGGAGATTGTGGCACTTTATTCCTCCTCTCACGATGGTGGAATGTTTAACCACAACTAACTTGAGAGAAGAAGAAAAATTGGGATTTTTATTGGGAATGCAATTCTAACATACCCCAAAAGGATAAGACGAAACGTTCAGCTGTTTTCATCAAATCATCAAACTGATGGTTGTAACTGGCACATACATGTCTTTTTTTTGTTGGGTAGCATTTTGCATTTTTTTTTACAAATGAAACATCCTTTTAACCCTGCATTAGCAAATATCAAAACAAAGGGGAAACTACAACAGTAAAGATTAAACTAGATGAATATAGCAGCAATCACTGTAGTTAATTTTCTGCCAAGTTGTTATCAATGGCAAAACAAATGAAGCCGTCTTCGGCAATATTCTACAATACTCAGTCTAAAATCCAATGGGACACAAACCGAAACAATATCAAGTTCTAACTTGAGAGACTAATAAGATTTGGATTAGTCCCACATTGCTTGGCTTATTAACTACCAGAAGTAGTGCAAAGCTAAAGTGATGATGTTGGTATTGAAATGTTTGGCCGGGATTAGGCTAGTGGATGCCGGGCTGCAGGGGCGTTCCCCTGCGAAAACGTTGCGGTTTGTCAGAGTTAATCCTACATTGACTCCTAAGTTTGTTATGGGTGTATAGATTTGGGTTCCCTTACTCCGTTAGCTAGTGGTTAAGGGTGCGTTGTTCTAGTTCTCTAACATGTTTTTCCAAGATAAGTACAGGGTGTCAGTTTCTGTGTTTAGTATTTACCTTTTTTACTTTTCTTTTACTTTCAAAGTTACATATGAAGAGCAAGGTCTGTCCTTTTGCTCCATAATGTTTGTGCTACAGAACAATCCGTTAATTCTTTTATCAGCTACTTCTGTTCATATCAGTTTTCTCTGCATTAGGTTGGGTGGTGGTGATGTGGGGAGCGCAAATTGTATCTGTCAAACTTATACAAAGAAAGAATGTCATACATTTTTGTTGTTTTTCCATATCTGCTATAGAAAATCTGTAATAGGTAAAAATGAGAAGACTAACTTAACCAAAAATTATCAAGAACTGGCTACCATGAATTTCCGTTTGAAGCATTTTCAGTGGATATAGTGACATTATTAATGAAGTAATCCTTACTTCACGATCTCCACTGTTCTTTGTTCTATTGTGAAAAGTTTTGATTTTCTAACTAATTCTGTTTTCATTTGCCATATCAGCATATATCTTGTTAGGTAATCTTTGTTAACTGTTTTTATATCTAACAAGCGCACATCTTTTTACAGGGATCAGCTGGTCCGCGCAAAAGTGATGTACCTGGAAATGGCAACCCTGCCAACAAGCAGCGTTACCAGCATTCTCATAGACCTGGTCCAAAGCGTAACCCCCCTGTAAATGGCATGCCACCATTCCCTGTTCCTTTGCCTTATCATCAACAGCCAGGCCCGCCAATGTTGTATGCTGCTGTACCTCCACCACCACCTTTTATGGTTCATGAGTTTGGTTACCCGGCACCATTTACTACTGAACCCCACATTATGAAGTCTGGCGAAACTCCGATGCCAGCTCTTATCCCTACTGGTCAAGCAGGTGGAATAAATGGTGATAGAAATTTCCGACCACCACGAGGGGGTTTAAATAATTGGCATCCCCATACCAGTCACCATGGTAATAGACCACATAATGGGCATGAAGCTGGCCCACATCTTAATCAGACATGGCGTCATCAACAAGCATTCCGTCCGAGGGATAATATGGATATGCCACCTGGTATGGCACCTGGACATATCCTTAGGCCAATTCCACAGTTGCTTGGTCCGGCTCCGGGATATATGAGCAGGCCTGGCTTTCCTGGTATTCTCTCAAACCTGCATGGTCTTTTTCTGTTGTCATTATAATATTATTGTATTTCTCCCCTTTACTTCGCATCACGTGTCTCTACGCGTGCACGTCTCCTAGTGCTTTCACCTGTGCGCATGCAGTATTGTAGCAACAACCGTATTATGCATTCTTCCTTATGTTATAAATAGCATAACAGAATGCTGATATCTAAACTTCGCAGGTCCTGCTCCTATGTATTATGCTTCTGCCCCTCCGCCGCCGGAAATGATGAGGGGCCCTCCTCGCTTTGTTTTGCATCCACACCGTCCTTATCCTCTTCCAACACAAGAAACACTTGCTTTGAGAGCTAACATTGTGAACCAGATTGAGTACTATTTCAGGTGTGGATATCTTGTATTTACACATGAAGTATTTTTTGTTCAAGGCATATGAATGTACAGAAAAGTTGGGTCAGGATGGACTTTTTCTGTACACTGGGTCTTGTGCCATTTAAACGTCTTATGAAAAAAGAAAATATCTTCTGTTAGCATGAGTACCATTAAATATTTGCATCTTAGTGAATGACAAATAGACATATTGTAATTATGTTGTATTTTTTTCCACATAAAATTATTCATAACGTAAACTATCCTTCTTTTGCAGTGATGAAAATCTCCAGAAGGACCATTACTTGCTGCAGTTGCTAGATGAGCAAGGATGGGTTTCCATAAATAAAATTGCAGATTTTAATAGGGTATATTTTATCATGATACCACTCTCTTCACAGTTTTATGTTCATGATATCTTCATTGTAAGTGGATATGTAATCATGAACATCATCATTACCATCATTAATCCTTTTCCCATTGTATTGGGGTTTGGATGTGAATCATAAAAGTCTCACAGAAGATTTGACCAAGTTTCAACAATCAGTGGATTGGTACCAAATTCCTAAAAGTACAATGAAGACCGAGCTTCAAATTCCCTGGACTATCCCAGTATATGCATATTATAACATCTTTGAATATTATTGGTCATTTTAATATTTTTTCCATTCTTCAGGTAAAGAAAATGACAACCAATATACCTCTTATTCTGGAAGCGTTGCAGAGCTCTAATTCCATAGAAGTGCAGGTTGTTTCTCGCTCTTGTTTTGTTTTATTTCATCCTCCAGTTTCCAGTTTTCTTGTTTGTTTGAAGCCATCCAGTGATATTTAGTTTCCTTGAAAATTGCACCCTTTTCTCTTCTATGTTGTCATTCCTTTTTCTTTGTTTAGGGTGACAAAATACGGAGACGTAATGATTGGTCAAAGTGGACCCCAATGTCCGGTCATTATGCAAATTCTCAGCCGACACACGACCAAGTTTCTAGCAGTGGAAAGAGCACTGAGGTTATTGACGAGAGCGGCATTTCTGTTCCTTGTGACAATAATGGTCTTAAAGCAATCAATCCATCAGCTAGCGATGCTTCTAGAAGGGACGCTAAGAGTCACTTGGAGTGTGAAATGGCTAACATGGTCTTATCTGCTGATGAACCCCTAACGTGCAATGGGGATAGTGAGGACAAGTGCGGTAAATTTGCATCTGAAGCATTTGCAAAGAGTGCCCTAAATATTGGATGCAAATCTTTGGTAGAGAATGTTTCAGGTGGCAACATTTCTGCCATTGGGAACAGTGGTTCAGATAATAATCGGACCTTTGAAAGTCTGCATCGGAAAGCACGTCTTTCTAGTCCTGACAGTCCTAAACTCGAGAACTTAAAGATGATATCAGATGGAAGTGGGACTTCATCAAACCTTGGAGGACTCTTGAATGGTTTTGAAGATAACTGCCCTAGCTTCACAGGTGATCCAAGTACATTTTCGTTTGATGAGGAGCTTGAACATGCAACAACTGAGAAATACCATTCTACATTAAACAGAAGGTAATTTTTCATGTACTCCTTTTTTTTGCCCCCCCCCCCCCCCCAAGCCCAAAAAAAAAGACTACGTACCATCATCTGTAGTCATTATGCTGTGTTTATCTCCTGTGATTATTATGCTCCATGCACATTAGTAAAACTAATTTTGTTTGTCCAAATGCCTCTCTTCTGTTTTATTCTTTTTGTAAAGTAGCCTTATGAGGATTATATTGTCAGCATCTTAATGTTTGATACAACTACATTCTCTGTAGTACTAGGAAAGCCTTATGCCTTTTCTAACAAAGCATGTATAGTTACTCTCAGTGGATTTCATTCTGATGTTCTTTCTTGCTGTCTTGAATGAAATCTTTAAGCAGCATTGACGATGAGGATGACAGGATGGACGTCAATGACCAAGATGTGCAGAGACTTGTTATTGTTACCCAGGTATGTTTATCATTACCCTTCACTTTATATGCTATTTCTTTGTCTACTTGTTTTTTCTTCTTTTCAAATAATTCTTGTGTCATTGTTCTACCAAGTTCTGAAAAATTAATTATTTGATTTAAGATGTGGAAATTTGCTGTTGTTTAAAAGAATTTATACTTTTATGATAAGTGATAATTCAGAATTTTGTTATGTGGAATCATTCATAATTTCATATGCATATTAACAGTTTTTTAGCCGAGGCTTGCTATGACATGGTTTTATCCCTTTATTTTCAAACAGCTTTTCTTCCTGCCACCGGCTTCTTGCTGATTACGTGTGAATTATTTAGTATTCTTATAGAGCGGTAATCACTTAGGTCCTAACTGGAAGCACTCAAATTTTTATCCACCTGTCAAACCAACAGCAATAACAAACAACTTTTATACAATTTTTTTTGTAATATATGACCTTTTTTTATTTTTATTTTTTGATTCATGACTTTCTTTAATCGTTTGATTCATCAATTATATAAGAATAAGGCCTGTCTCCCATTAGCTTATGAAATTAATATATTCCTTTACTTCCAACCATGTTCTTGCATACCACTGGTTTGCCTAACTTGTCCACGACTGTGTGCATGGGTGTGTGAGTGCGTGCATGAGTGCATGTGCACGCATGTGTGCCTTTTACTGGCTTAATCTGTATTAATTTTGGTTCCACCCTGCAGTCATGGCAATTGTTTGTGGTGTCACATTTATTAGGTTGTATTGCATATTCAGATACATTCTCACTTATTGCAGATGCATTTCTAATGCCATTTTTGTATCCTCTGCATCAATTATCTACATTCTTGTTTAATGTATGCCACCTTAACATTCTGACTGGGATATACCTTTTTCTTCATTGGCTCTAGTTGTTGTGAATAGATCAACCACGTCACGTTGTCTCCATATTTATTGGCGATATTAATCATGGCATGCACCTCTTGGTCTCATAGTAGCAGCAGTATGCAGCTGGTTTCATGTCTATGATCATTTTTGGCGTGATAAACCGTTTAGGCAGCACTCATGTGGGCAGGTTTTGACAGGATTTTGGATGTGAAAATCGGCCCACATTTTATTACTTGTCGCTTGTTTTTTATTACAACTTATTACTATTAGGTATTATTTATGAATTTTACTGAGTCATGATGTCATTGATGATTTTGACTATTGTATCGACATTTGGTGTGATTAATTGGTTGTTCACACTTGACTTATTGGGTTATCAACTTATTGTAGATCCTTATAGGTACTTTTTTGAACTTATTGCTCGTGGTCACATTTTATTTACTTTCAGTTATCATAAGTTCTTAAAGGTATTGTTTTGAAGTTACTAAAACTCATCTTCCCCTATTGTTTAATTATTTCTCTTGTCATCAATTATGAGTTTGTTAATAACTGGTGTGGATGCATATCTCTCTCTCTCTCTCTCTCTCTCTCTCTCTCTCTCTATAACAAGCACACACGCCATGCACACGCGTGCACACATTTTTTGGGAACATGTTTTCTATTTGAGTTGCTCTTATTGGTCATAAACATTCATAGAGAGAAATATAATTACTCTGCATTATAGACATAATGATCTGTCTATAATTTTCCTTTTTCGGGAGTGTTCTGTATTTATCTTTTTGGATATTCTAGTTTGGCTCATCCTATATTTCTCCTCTTAGCCGCATCCTTAAGAATGCTAAAGTTCGATTTCTTGTCTACTATTTTTTTATTTTGAGGTTATGATCTAATTAGCTCACAGTTCTAATCTGTTAAAGATGACTAAAACTATATTGGGCCTATTGGCACCTCCACTTCTCCCTTTTGTAATGCGATATCCGTTTGTAACATATGTGGTTTATAAACGGCTCCTGCCATGCGAGCATATATGCACTGAATAAGCTCATAAAGTGGCAAGCCACAATTCGTAGAATTTGTTCTTATTTATTCTAGATGTATTTAATGAATGCACTTCAAATGCTGACTGGTTGACTGGTAGGTGAGGAACTGTTTCTTTTGGCTGCCGTAGAGGCTCTTCCAGCTAGCTGTACCTGACTACCTTCTACTTTACTGACAATGGAAGTATACAGTTATCTCTTGCTGATAACTTAAAACTATTGTTCCATTTTGTTCGCTAAGTTATTTCTCGTCTGATAACCTAGCGATTAGTTCCTTTTTTTTTGCTGGACATATTTGATATGCTAGCAATTATAATTACAATTTCTTAGTTCCTAAAGGTTCTCGTCATGCTTTCTGCATGAGAATTGAATTCTGCTCAGGCCAAGTCAACGAGTACATAGTGAGTGTAAACTCAATGCGGTGTGCCCTTAGGTCATTCATGTCATATCTAAGCTGCAGAGGATAGAACATATTTGTTCCTGTTCATATTCTTACTCATCCTAGTTCTTTTCTGATGGAAATCTCATGCTAGTTAATGAATAAGTAATGTTCCATTGTATATCTGTTCAACCTGTTCAGTATGCCTTCTTGACATCTGCTTTTTGTGTAACGCCCAATTGATTTATATGGCTACTATACATGTTTCTCTCACGCATCCTGTGTTCCTCTTTGAAAGAGTTAGTATTTATTATTAAATAGGATGTTTTCTCATCGAACATGCAACTGAATTCTGTTTTACTTTTGTCTTTTATCTAACCTTTTTAGATCCATTACCTTATTATAATTTCATAATGCAAATCCATTACAAATCATGACCCATATATTTTTTTCACTCTGATATTTGGCTTAATGAGCAACGAGCAGCATTGTAGATGAATGTCTGAATTTCTTGTATATTATACATTTATACTGTTTTAGATAATATTGGATTTATTTTGCAGACCTTCCTACCTCTTTCTTTCCGGTTCATAGTTGCTTTCATTTATATCCAATTGTTGTATCCCTCTGTTGTCGTTGCTAAAATAGGGGTGAACATTAGAAATAAATGTTTACCCAGTGACATCAATCATCATTGCTTTTGGGTCATGTTCCCCAAGGGATCACACAGCTTAAGGGCATGGTTCTCACAAAATCTAACTAGTTATTTTTGGGCTGATGAACCTAAAGTCTTATTCTATAAAATGATATCCAGGAATCAAGAACAGACGGAAATAATAAATCGAGCTTGGGGAAAACAGTGCCAATTTCAAATGAGCAAGCAGATGCCATTGATGAGGCTCTCTATTTCTTTGAGCAGGTAATGATTTTTTTTAAATTTTTTATTTTACATTTCTCTAGGAAGGGATTTCTCATTGATATGAATGCAGGATTAGAAATTATTGCGGCATGTGAGACATTCGAAATAAAAGAGTAAATACATTCCATCAACTTCTGAAATGCACTTGCCTCTTTAAATGATGATTACATTTATTTTATTTTTCCTACGCAGTCATACAATTACTTTCCTCATCTGTGGAAAATGCATTACATTTATGTCCTCCACAGTTGTAGATTGAGACAATGCTTGAAGGTGTCTTGTATCCAAGGAGGATTGCTAATTCACCCAAAGAATATGCAGCACTGCTAATGCACCCAAAGAATATGCAACACAATTAAAAGTTCAGAGGGAGTTTCTAATAGAGGGACGTTGACCATTTGGGATGATAACAGTTGCATCTATGACCGGAAAGGGGGGAAAAAGAAAAGAAAGAAAGAAAGAACGAGAGAATACAAACAACGGGCTAGTTGATATCCGTTAGAAGTTTATTCTGGTGTTCTTCGTGATAGCCAACCACTAAAACTGACATTCAATGATTAGTTTGTACATACTGATTAATGGTCTATTTCCATTCTAGATCATCAAAATTGGCGACCTGAGAAACCAAAGTAAGAGGAACTAATAATTAGTTGATTCAAGGAAGTTTTTTGCTGTATCTGGCTCTAGTGTTTTAATTTTTCTTTATTACCTTATTTTGCAATTTTTAAGATTTGACTTTAAACTTGAATTTTGTTATTTGACTGTCTGATGTAATTAGATTTGTGACCATATTTTTTAATTAAAATAGTTTGCTTTCTGTTTTTGAAAAGAAGAAAGTTTCTATTATCACAGTCCACTGTTTTACATCTGTGCAAGTGTATATGTGAGTCTCTTCTTTATTCACATGCACACAAACAATACATGCATTGTTGAAAAAGCCCTAGAGATTATCCTTGAAACAATACAGATTCAAGCTTTTGCTCAGTAATTACATGATGTGTAGTTGCATGCTTTGTTTCTTTCTCACTTCTCAAGTAATGTTTTTACTGTTTCACTATATTGGGTTCTGGAACCATACTAATAATCATGTCCTACCAGCTGCATACCGAGCGCTCTAGCCGTCAAAGGCATAATTCAGCGACTGAAGTAAAACGATGTTCTAAGCACTCAACCCACGAAAATTCATCTCCGAGCCATATGTTGCATGTGAACTTAGGTGGAACTGCAGAATCTTCTCATGCTTGCAATTCGAGGCGGCAAAACAAAGGCAATCATAGGTTACATTCTTCAAATAAACAACGCTTTTTTCATAGTAACTCCAGGAACCACAATAACAACAACCACAGCCATCATGGAATGGTATCAGAAAGTCCACCAGTTGGCTTCTTCTTTGGTTCAACACCACCTGAGAATAGCAGGTGCGTTCTTTGTTTAGTTTTGTTTAAGATTACACAGCTGCTGTTTTTAGCTATTTATCCTAAAGACATTTTAAAAGTCTTAATTTTTAGCTCCTCACTATCAAAGTTGAACGCATCTCCTCACGGATTTCCTTCTGGGAGCAGTCCACCTGTGGGATCTATACCAAAATCTTTTCCACCATTTCAGCATCCTAGCCACACGCTTTTGGAAGAAAACAAGTTTAAGCAGCAGAAGTACAGCTCCCCTCTCTCTCTCACACACACACACACACACAGCGTGCCCACACCCGCTCACAATATTTTTATTATAGTTGACCCTCTTCCTCTTTTACTCTGCATAAATTTTAATTGTATTTTGTTGTTACTCACTTGATGTAGGTATCATAAGTTCCATAAGAGGTGTCTTAATGACCGGAAGAAATTAGGAATCGGCTGCAGCGAGGTATGACAAAATTCTGAGGACAGTTCAAAAACTCTCCTTCTTGAAGCAGCTAGTGTATGTCAAACATTCTAGACCTCCAACTTTAAACCAATTTTGGTGGTCACTGTTACAAGGAACAATTGCTTCTGAGCGATCTATCTTCAACATCATTTGTTTGGATCATCTCCCTCTCTATTCTTTATTTCTCTCCCACTTAAAGGATATGGTTATTAGTGTGTTTATTTCTGCCAAGACAATCATGTTATATATATA
>JBAKGM010000233.1:104871-135021 GCA_037177215.1 Asparagus racemosus | reverse complement strand
GAGTTAAAAATCTAGAGATCATTCATACCAGAGACCGAAGGATTAGCTGAAGAACCAGCAAAATGCATAACAGAGATTTGTGAGGCAGATGTGGAGGTGATATGCTAAAAAACATCAAGTTATGGTGAGGATCGAGAATTATAGTTTTATATTAATTCAAGTTATGGTGAAACTTGAAGCATGTCTCAATGCGGTGTCCTTCCTTCTTGCAATATTTGCAAGAGAGCTTAGATGGTATCATAGCAACCCTGGTTCAAATCCCACCTGCCACGAATTTTAAGCGGATTTTCTAAAAATGACACCGCTACGTGAGTCTTGGTCTCGACCCATAAAAGGGCGCTCAACCTGCAGGGGCATGTTAAAATTAATATAAAACTATAATTCTCGATCCTCACCATAACTTCGGAGTTTTGGTGTATTGGTTAGAGGGACCAAATTTAATATGGTTATCTGTTCAAAGTTCAAAAATCTAGCTACAATGAGTTATAACTGATGAAGATTACCTTTTTATATTTAATGGATCCATCAAGTGTTCTCAGCTCAATGTTAAAAATTAGCTACATATCCCTAATTTCTAATCTTTCTCCTTCTCCTTACCGAGAGCCATACTATCACACTATCCTCACTTAGAAGGTGCATATCCCTATCCTCTACCACTTCGTCCTTGAACTACAAAGGTACAAACAGTGTCCCCCTTCTTTGTTTACTGTACTAAGTGATCCCATCTGAATCAATCTTGGTTTTTTCCCTTTTCCTTTTTCCCCTTCTTCATAATGCGTGTTTGCTTCTTTTCTTGGTGGGTGCGGTGCATTGTCTTTTTTCTTTTTCTTTTTGCATACAGAACATAAGTTTCTACTGTAAACACAATTATAGTCTTTGAATTTCAACATATCCTCTCACACAAATGTGTGCAGACTTGTTCAGCAGGTATAGACGTGATCCCTCTCTTTCTTGAAAGTCCTCCTGATCTTCACATTGATGAGAAAGATATCAAGATTTCTACTCAAACGTCTCAAGATGAGCATCCTGCTTCAAGCGCAAAATCTGCAGTCATTGCAGCTCATATCCCAACTGGTATTTCTGTTCAATGCTCAGGTACCAACCATCATGGTATATCCTTCAGATTTTCCTTTTCCAAAATTTCCTCTTCTTTTGTTTTCGGGTAAATTTCGTAATGCTACAATGAACTTTGGGGCATTTGCACAAAAGTAACATAAACCTTTTCATTAGAGAAAATTACCATGAACTGTCAAAACTGCATAGAATTATCCTGAATTATTGAAAACTATTGCTAACTTCGTCAGAAGTTGGATAATTCGTCTAAACTACCCTTGAAATTAGGAGAGGAGGAGAGAATAATATAGAACATATATAAAGCATATAAGAACAAAATTGTCCAAAGCAAGTCACGAGTGAAACACAAGGAAAAAGGTTACAAGCAAGTTTTCTCTAACAAAAAAGTTTATGGTTGTTTTGTGCAAAACCGACCAAAGTTCATGTTAGTTTTGTCGAATTTCCTTAAGTTTGTTTTTGTAGCCAAACATTAGAAAACGATACAAAACTTGTTTTCTCACCTCCATTATTTTCTACTTTATTACTAATGGCTCATTTTCAGGTGAGAGGAGCGATTTTGCAAACAAGATGAAATCTCTCAACCGACTCAAAGCCAAACTTCTCGTGCTTGCAACAGATCAAAGAGTATCGGATATAAGCAAAATCAAGGGTGACAACGATGTAGACAAATTGAAGAATGACTTGAGGAGGTATATGTTTCGTCCTCACAAATTGGTACAAGATATAAGAACAGGCATCCACCTCCCTGACCTAAATTCGGTATTGAATGGTAATATCGAACCCCTCATCAGAGCTCATATAAGTCTCAGACACGGAAGAGATGTTGTGAATTGATAGTTGTGTAGCATGTGAAATCTGTTACTTGTGGTATATGTTGTGTAAAGTACATTAAAATTTGGGTGAAATGGAAGTTTGTTTATCTATATTGAATTGTTGTTCATATGTATGTTCTGTCTCTTCCACCAGTAGCAAAGCCAACTACAAGACAACATCGAATGAGAAATCTGTACCATAGATTTTTTTTTAACTTTCTTGAATAATATAGAGGTTTGTATATGTAATATGCGGTTTCGGGCTTTGCAAAAAGAGATAAGGAGTACTGAGCGTTTTATGCTCCCGATAAAAGATGAGTTTGGCAGAGAATGGGTTTGGAGATTCTTCTCTGTTTTCTTTAAGCTTGAAAATCATTTCATCAATTACAATTATTTAACGATAATGATTATTTTCTAAATAAATTAACATTGCACTCTTCAAGAGTTGCATTTATTTCTACTGGTATTCTGGTGGACGCTACGCAATGCGTGCATGATGCCAAATGTGAGGAATTGCTGTAATAGAATGAAAACACTGTTTAAATTGCATTTTGTTGACTTTTTGGGATTTTTCTGAGTTTGAAAGCATTTTTGTGATTTGTTTAAGTGTGAGAAACATTCGAGTGAAAATTTTCACATTTCCATGATTGATGCTGGTAACATGCAAATTTTAAAAACTTTATGATATATTTTTACACTAAAATACAACTTGTGGTATTTAAATGCAACAAGTGGGAGACCGTGTGTTATTATTTTGTATATTGAATTGTTGTTCACATGTATGTTCTGTCTCTTCCACTAGTAGCAAAGCCAACTACAAGACAACATCATATGAGAAATCTGTACCATAGATTTTTTTTTTATTTTCTTGAATAATATAAAGGTTTGTATACGTAATATGCGGTTTCGGGCTTTGCAAAAAGAGATAAGGAGTACTGAGCGTTTTATGCTCCTGATAAAAGGTGAGTTCGGCAGAGGATGGATTTGGAGATTCTTCTCTGTTTTCTTTAAGCTTGAAAATCATTTCATCAATTATAATCATTTAATGATAATGATTATTTTCTAATTAAATTAACTTTGTACTCTTCAAGAGTTGCATCTATTTCTACTAGTACTCTGGCGGATGCAATGCGTGCATGATGCCACATATGGGGAATTGTTGTAATAGAATGATAAGAAAACACCGTTTAAAATGCATTCCGTTGACTTTTTTGGGATTTTTCCAAGTTTTAGAGCATTTCTGTGATTTTGTTTAAGTGTGAGAAACATTCGAGAGAAAATTTTCACATTTGCATGATCGGTGGTAGTAACATGCAAATTTTGAAAATCTTATGGTATTTTTTTAATACTAAAATACAACTTGTGGTATTTAAATAAAAACAAGTGGGGCCCCATATGGTATTATTTTGTAACCAAAATCAAGAGGTTAAAAATCAAAGCCGACTGCGGGAAATGGGTAATGAGTAAATTAATCCACCACCAACCCGCTCTCTTCCTCATCCCCCGAAATTTCCTCATCCCTTCCACCCCCACCAAACCCATAATAATAATAAGCCCTAAAAACCCCCCTTTCCCCTCTCCAGCTCGCTCGGTACCTAAACTTCCTCCAATTAGGGCAAAAATGTCGACCAATGGATCCGTCGTCAACGGATCTTCAAGGGACCCGTCACTGTCATCGTCGTACGAAGCGGCCATGGAGGCGCTCTCGTCTCTCATCACCAGGCGCAAGCGCGGGGGCGGGTCGAGTCGCGGGAGCAAGTTCGATCAGATGTTCAAGTATCTCGAGGTGATTGCAATCTCAATCTCAAAACTCTGTGACAAAGATGTTGTGAATGCTTGTTATATGGATCCGAGGCCAATTTTGATGATCTTAGCTTGAGAATTTGATGCTGTTGCTTAAATTTATACTAGATATTGGAATATAGAGATGCGCATAAAACTTTGGGTTTTTTTTAAGATATTAGCCCCTTAAATCATAAGTAATTTGATATTAGCCCCTTAAATCTTCATATTTTGATATTAGCCCCTCAAATAGCTATGTTGATATGAGCCCTTAGGTTCATATTTTGATGTTAGCCTCTCAAATAGCCATGATGTGTTGATATGAGCCCCTCATATTAACACATGACAGTAACTTGAGGGGCTAATATCAAAATATGGTGATTTAAGGGGCTAATATCAAATTACTTATGATTTAAGGGGCTAATATCTTAAAAAAATCCCTTTTTTCCCTAGAAACCGCCTTAAAATAGGGTCATTTTACAGGATCCACCTTTCATTTTAAATTTATACGTAAATCACCTTTAAAGGGGTTTTTATTCCAATCAACCACCTTCTGGTCAAACTTTTCACTAAAACCCCAAAAATACCCTTAAAAAATTCACACTCAAAACACGTGACTCACTTTGTTAACTTTTAGGTCTAGTTAGGATACAAGTCATGTACTTTGAACATGTAATTTTTTAAGGTTATTTTTGGTTTTCTGGTGAAGATTTAGCTAGGAGGTGTTTGATTGGAACAAAAGCCCACTTTAAAGATGGTTTATGTATAAATTGAAATTGAAAGGTGGTTCCTGTAAAATGACCCTATTTTAAAGGTGGTTTCTGAGAAAAAAAAACCCTAAAACTTTAGAGCCACTTTTAGATGTAAAATATGATGATCATAACTTGAGAATATGATGCTATCATTGTATCTCAACATCCTTAAGGATGCAATTTTATTGTACTTGTGCACGAGCTTGCTTGAGAATAATATGCTAGTGATGAACTGACATACTCAACTTTTTGAAAGTATGCAAACTGGTTTTGTTTCGGCTGCGGGTTTCGTGCTTCATTTTTACCTCATATTCTTTTCCATGAAAATATGTGCTATTATTTATAAAGAGAAGCTGCATTCATTATGTTGCGTGATGTTGAATTTCCTCTTTATGATTGAATTATTTAGTCACCTCCTTGAAGGTCGATGCCTGAAGTTGCTTGCCACTTATTACAACAGGTACTGGGTTTGGAGGAGGGTTTATCTTCTCTTCGGATTATACATGTAGCTGGAACTAAAGGAAAGGTAATAATAGAATATACATACTTCTTATGTGTCTCGGTTTTTTTTTATATAATTTATGTCAGTTTCTAATCTGTTTGATGAGGGAGAAGAGAACTGATGCTTATTTATTTTGCTCCTCTCTCAGCTATGTTGTACACTAATATTACCTTCATTTTCCTCTTAAGTTAACCTCTAATTTTAAACTGTATCTTTGAAGTTAATGAGCTATAGATAAATGTTTTTTATAGTAGGATTTGTATATTTCACATGCTGTTGTCACCTTCCCATACGGTGGATATCACGCTCAAATATCTGAATATGTGCAAAGCAGTTTTCAAAGGAGTAATGGTGGTAGCATTTTGCTGGAACTTGATCTAAAATCCCCCCCCCCCCCCCCAACCGACACACACACACAAACAAGCCTACATTCTTTGCACTCTAGCATAATTTGATACCACTTGCAGCATTTATATTTTGGTAATGTTTGAAGATTCCTCGGAGTTTCCACTTTCCTTCTGTTTGTTACTTGAATGAATTGATCATGATCTGAGATTTTGAAGGTGATCCACTATTGTTCTTACAGAAATGACATTTCAGGGTTCAACGTGCACATTTTCGGAGGCTATTTTAAGGGAGTGTGGTTTTCGAACTGGACTATTCACATCTCCACACCTGATAGATGTGAGGGAAAGATATCGTATTAATGGGTTAGTATACAGTTGTGATTTCCTTTTAAAGATGTTAATCATGCACATCAATCAGCTGCTCTTTTATTCAAATGTTGCAAATGTTACAATGATACAGTGTTATATGTTTTTAGGTGAGTGCCTTTCCTGTAAATTTTTGGTTTCTTTCTTCCAGGGGGCACAGCTTACAGTGATTACTCTGAGTAACTTAGTAACATCAGTTTATTAATTGTAAAGGAAGTTGATACTGACCTTCACAAATAAGAGATTATCTATTGGACATACTTTTTGCATGAGATTTTTTCTTTCAAATCTCATGAATCTACGGTGAAATACAGGGAGAATAGTTTGTATTAGTTCCCATTGGGAGTATTTATTCCTGATAAACAGGTTAATGCCTCCTTGTCGTTCAAGTGAGGTTTTGAACAAAATAATTTCTTATTTACTGGCAAGCATGGACCTGACTTTGGTTGGTATTGATTAATGAGTTGGAGAGTAGACTGTAGACATCCTGTTGTCTGATCTATTGATTGAGTCGCCAGGTGCACCTGGTCTTCTGTTATGTTTTATGGGCGAAGAAAGTGGCTAAGTGAGAGAGTAATTTGGACATGATACTATTGATGCTGAAGAATTTATAAACCAATCCTGTGTTTAGGATTTCAGTTGACCTATGGTTTGAGGCTTTGAGCATTGAGAAGATGATTGATTAACTTTACATGTTGTAATAGCATTGTAGCAACATCCATCCATCATATGGGAACATGCAACTTTGACATCTTCATCATGAGTGTCGAAGGATGAGAAAACTGTGTTTGCCATGATCTACAAAGCTTTACATTGCATGCCTTGTAATGCTATACAGCTAGGCTCATACTGTTACTCAAGAAGTTATTGGGGATAACTTCAGAAGAATCTCCTGCAGGCTTTGGCATTTTAACCAGCTGAAGATACATATCTTAATGAACTTCTGACGAACTTGGGGTTGCTTTGCAGTTTTTGGTATTTTGGTGCAGAAGTGCTAGAAATTAGAAACACTGGGGAAAGAAGAGAAATTAGAAAGTTCAAGATGAATGTCATATGTGCGAGAAGTTTGTTTTGAAATAACTTGACATGATATCAACTATTTTTATTGCGTCAAAGAGGCTAGTTCTAAGTGTTCGTTATTATTTCATGATGGTAAAAGTGGGGAAATAAATCAAATTATACCTGTTTAACAGTTCTGGGAACCTGTGGCCTCCCATTTTTGCACCCCTTATGTTATCCCTGTCAGCAAAATACCTTATGGATTTTGAAATTCTACAATAAACTTGATAATTGTCTTATGACACTTACAGTGAGAAATATGTAACTGTTTATTTAGTAAAGGGTGGGAAGGGACATTTTGTATGTCTACCTGCATGAGAGGGAGGGAGGGAGGGAGGGAGTTGTTAAGTAATACTATATATTTTTCGAGTCTTCTTTTGATATATAATTACATACATACATTACATATGCGTGCTCACACACACATGTGCATGTGTGTGTGTGTGTGTGTTTGTGTGTGTGTGTGTTGCTATTTCATTGTTCCCGTTCTTAAATTTAACAATTTTTGCAGGATAGATATATCTGAGGAGAGCTTTCTACTTTACTTTTGGGATTGTTGGAACCAGTTGAAGGTGCTTTTCCATGCTTATGCTTTCAGTCTGAAAATTTTTGGTTATAATATATTTAAGATAAAATTTTCTCTTTCTACTTTACGTTTTGGGATAAAGACTTTGTTGTTGTTGTTGTTTTAATTCTCTTTAATTTGTTTCACTGGAAATATTCATGTAGAGAAGGTAATAATAGATTGAATCATATTTATTTCACTATACTAGATGTCTATCCCACTGTTAGACATTTACTTTCCGTTGACATTTTTTTGGGACAAAGGAGGTGACCTGGTTCTGAACTTGAGACCTCCTGCATGCGCATCTGTAACAGATTTTAACATATTCTATACGTAAGGTGTTGTTCCATTCCCTGTGGCTAATGCAGTAGTCTATTATGATAACAAGCTTTGAATCAAGAAATAGAGCACCAAATACTGATTTCTGTTGTTCAATTATGATGGTAAACGTAGTTATTGATCATCTACTCTCTTTCACAATTTGAATGTCTTAAGCTTGATTAAAACCACTGGTTGATTCAATGCATGATATTGATACCATATACGTACATTTTATTTTCAATATTTCTTAATCATATGATTTTCCAAACATAGTAGTTGCTTCTGTACGAGATAAAATGTTTTCTCTCCCTAAACTTATTCCCATGATCATGTGTTAACACATTTTCGTAACAAGTTTTATGTGTCTCAGTTGGGTAAATCATTGATGTTTTTGTCTTTTGGGATATGTTTGTAATAATCTAATAATAGTAAGGTTGCATTTTCACATATAAGCTATGATTAGTTCACACGGAGATGAGTGTCGTTCTCTGTCACAGGCATAGGATGTCAGATACTACAATTGTTCAAACTTTAAACATGAGTATATGACTAGATATGCATATTTTATCTGAAAGCATTCCCATTTGGAAGCAACTGTGCATTTGTTTTTATTCATTGAAAAAAAATCCAATTTTATTAAAATAATGTATAACTTAATTAGTTGTATCAAAACGAGCATAACTAACTCCATCTTGTGTATAACATTCAAAGTAAATAGAAGGTTAGAAGTTTCTTAGTGATGGACACAGATGAAAACAGATGTTTGTAGGTGTGTCAGACATGCCATGTTTTGTTTGCGCAAGTGTCCTGCATATTATAGAGGAAAATTTTCTTTTAAGGTATCTCAAATCTTAATGTGCCTTCCTAGATCAATATTCGAAGGAAGGCTAATTCAATTTTGTCTACTGTTTGTTTTTGCAGGCAAAAGCTGTACCAGATTTGCCGATGCCTCCATTATTTCAGTTCCTTACTCTCTTAGCATTTAAGATATTCTTGTCTGAAAAGGTTTGCTATTTGGATGTTTATGTTTATTTAGCTAATGCTGCATTATCGAAATTACTTTATTAATGCATACTAGAAACTTGGCATGGATAATATGCTAAGATCAAACTGAGAAAAATAGGTGCATAAATCTTCTGATGAAGGTCCTGTTTTTGGACGTTTTCCTGGCCAGGGATTCACCACCACCTTTGGGGGGGGGGGGGGGGGGGCAAACCCTTCTTAGTAAAAAGTCTTGCCCTACCGTGCTAACCACAGTTTAGTGGGAGAGGTATTAGACAGAAACGATGATGTTTTTGGACAAGAACTTTGAAGTAGAGATTTAAAATTTTCACTGATAAATTGATCAGGTGGGGATTGTTCTTCATTTAAATTGTCAAAAATGGATAATGATACAATACGATACGTACAACATTTGAGGTATGGAGATGATGGGTGTAAATAATGCGAGTTATCTGCCTATACAGACAAAAAAACCACACCATGTCCAACTTCTGCATAGATGCATGAATGTGAATTGTTGTATATGCAAATCTAAATATCCAATTTATGCTTGTGTCATGGCTGATTTTGGAGTTCAGAGTTTTAAGATTGAATTAATCACATATTCACATTAAAGACATGTATGTGGCTTTTTATAGAACTATGGAAGTTATTCTGTCATCATTGACAGTGACTTGAATGAAACTGCCCAAAATATTGCACTGAAATTTTGTGGTCGAATGATTAATCTGGAACAATGAGTCAGAAGTTGTTGGTTTAAAATTACTTGATTAATATTCTTTGTTGCTAATGCCATTATTGTTAATGATTATCTTTTGTCCATATTAACTGTAATCTCATTTGTCTTCAAAGTTGTATTCAATTTTAAGGGGTGTCAACTTGGTCAATTATAGGTTGATGTTGCAATTATTGAAGTTGGAATTGGCGGGAGGTTAGACTCGACAAATGTGGTATGTATCTATCTTACTTCTATAGTGAATAAGCCTACTTGAGTTTCTTTTATGAACTAGAACTGCTAATATCCTGGGGGTATAAGTGTGCATTGACCCTATTTAGGAACCAATGCATAGTTAAAAAAGGTTGAGTTTTTGGCCCCTATGGCATGGACCTGAGTGAAGGAGAAAGGGATGCATTCTTGGTTTCAACCCTAGCTCTAAGAGGCTATGATCACCCATAAACATTCATGAACCGTCAATCAATTCACACTCAAAGCCACGGCCACATCCACACCCCCAATCAGCCTCCAATCAGTAAGATCATCGACACCACCGTGCACATATCTTTACCCATATTGAATGCAGTAATATTTTCCACTTGAAATGCTTGTTTAGATCTGCATCCATTAAAGATCATCCTACCATGTCACCCTATCTTTATCATCTTTAGTAGACATTACTTCTCCCCTTGTAAGTTCCCTCACTTATCCAAGTAAACCCCAAACCTCATTGGGCAAACCTAGAGAAAGCTAAGGGAAATTTTGATGACCTGGGGTTTGTTGAAGAGAGCTTCGGTAGAAAGAATAGAGAGATGAGATACAACCAAATGATGATGAATGCAGATGTTTAGATTCATTCTTCACCTGTCAGGAAGTAAACGGTGATTATTGGAACTATCTATCTTACTCAGCCTGAGAGGTGTGGGACGGAAATATTAAGCTTTGATATTGAATAAGAAACTAAAGGACGTTTTGGGGTTGATACAGAAAGAACTCTTTTTTTTCTTGTATGTAAAGGTGCACTGAGGAATGACGCAGAGGAAAATATTCTAGTTGGATCAACTATAACCTTCAAAGCCTTTGTTATTGATCCTGGTTACATTCCTCTTATGTTTAAAACCTTTATAGTTGATGATGAAACACTTCAAACATTGACATTAAACCTTCTTTTTCAGCAAAGATTATTGTATTTGAGAAATATATAGCATTTGAACCCTAATCTCATTAATCCTACATTTTCCTTTCTCATGGAATATGGTAAAATATTCAGGTAAAAGAGCCTGTTGTTTGTGGCATTACTTCTCTGGGGATGGATCATACAGAAATTTTAGGTACACTCTTCATTTCAGGGATGCATGTCTTTAATGAGTTTATGTTCATGGCTTCATTTTCATGAATGATCCTTTGACTATTTAATATAAAATCCTTAGCTGTTTTATAACATTGAATCTTTTCTGTGTGCTCTTTTATGTAGCACAAACACTCCATCATGAGGCCACATTTTGTGCAGACATATCATACATGCATACCATGCTATTTTAGAATTTTCCTCGTACCTGTATGTTGTATCCATGCAATATGGCGGCTTTTTTATTCAGAATGCACATCTCTTTTTAGAATTTTGATTTCTCATCAAGCGCATATCCACAGTGATTCTGGGATTGTAAATATGGCATGCCTACTTATTTGTGAAAGTTTAATACATATCCCTTGTATGTATAATAATTTTCTTCTAGGAGGTAAAGTTCTTTTAATAAATAACCTACAAGTTATAAGGTGTAAAACAGTTAGCATTATGTCACTATCTTAAATAGAGAAAGCAATTAGGGTGCCCTGAATCAAACATAAAATATGAGGAATGCATAGTTGACAATATTTCCTGAGTATCCATCACATGCTACTTTTATTCAAATAAATTGTCAGTGCATCTTCAAGTAAATCACAGTTTAGTTATGAAGTAATGTAAGATGACTAAAAATGTCAATATGAACTAGAACCTAGCGCATTTGAGATTGTTGTAATGCTAAAAAATCTATATTTACTGTATTAGCACTAGCAGATCGTTAAGTTGGTACTGCAAGACCATTCTTGATCCTCGAGGAACTTGAATGATTTTAGTAAAATGATTTGCATAAGCTTTATAAGCAACCCCAATTTTTAGTTTTATATGGGACCTCTGAACTAACTGTTTTTTTTTAACTTCATAATTACTCAGACTTAGCTACTTGTTATTTGTTAGCTTTGATTTATCCTCCATGGAGGATGCGTATTTAAGTCTTAACAGGAACATCCTCCATATTAAGTGCTATGTGGCAGTGTGATATCTGTTATTCTCTCTGCAGATAAACAGGACTGGGTTTACCTCTGGCATATGCATACTTGAATTTTGACTATTCTTGTCTTCTTATGTAACAGTAATAGTGTATGTACTTTCGTTGTCTAAAAGATGGAATTAGCCAAATGAAGAAGGGTACTAACATTTTCACGGTTGATTTTTTCTATTTTGACTTAGTGTAGATTTTAGTCGCTACGTTTCTGTTACTTTTCCCCTCTTTGTTTCTTTACCTTTAAAGAAGTGTCAAGGTGACTCGCCAAGATAGGCTGGTAATGTGCAGTTACAACCCACTTCATGCCTCAAAGCAACGGGATTCCCTGGAAATATCAAAACACATAAATGATGCAGAAAAAGAGGGGAACATATCTTCATTCAGGCTTAAAAAACTGTCAAGATCCCCTGTCTGAGTCACAGCCTGAAGAATTTCTTTATACTTGTTCATCCCTTTTCCTCATGATGTCCTCTCAAAAAAAGGATTTGGAAATAATAATGGCCAATTAGACATGTACGATTAAATTTGACAGTGAACATTCTATTCCTTCCACTCCACTCCATCCACGCATAGGCAAAGACTAAAGTGGTCTATATGCAGTGTAGAGGTCCCTTTTGATTTCTCTATCCATTCCGCAACTCCTCAAAATTAGCAGGTTATATACTAATTTGAAATTTAAACTCCATTAGATTGAACATGTACGAAATCCCACAACTTTGTGTGCCCATGGTGTAATTTGGTTTAATCCCGGATAATCTGTTGGAACTGACTACATCTGTTCATTTTCAACTTGCATATTACCACTTGTAACATTCTTGACTCGTGAGATAAACCAGTCCACACCTATGTAAATGCTAAATGAAAGTTGTTCATGGCATACATGCTGATATTACTTCAGATTTTGTTTATCATACTTAAACTCTTGTCACCAGATGTCACACTCAAAAGTAATTTGTGTAACTGATGAATCTAAGCATGTGAACCCCAGTCTTCCTTAATACTCATTTCTTACTTTAGATTTTGTGTGTCATACTTAAACTCTTGTCACCAGATGTCACCCTCAAAAGTAATTTGTGTAACTGATGAATCTAAGCATGTGAACCCCAATCTTCCTTAATACTCATTTCTTACTTAGTGCTAAAATTTGGATTAAGACATTCTGGTTACCCTGGTATTAACGTATTTCATGGTGCATACGAGCTACCTTTTCTACTATGTTGATTGTATTAGAGAAATGAGATCCTTTGCCTGTTCAGTCACCAGTGGTCTTCACAACTTCCTCTCTTGCTAGGCTGACTTAGAAGTGTAGAGTTAAATTTACTTTATGACATGCCACCATTGTAGCTGGCATTTTATTAATGCATTATGTGATTGATCTGAAGCTTTGGTCCATATAGTGGCCAAGTTAGAATCTTGGTAAGGAGGATGATTATAGGTGGTTAATCTTGTATGTCGGTGTGGACAGGTGGGTGTTTCATTTTTCCATTTTCTCTTTCTTTTTTCTCTCATTTGATTTTGTCTCATCATTTTTCCAGTTGTTTATGTCATTGTTCTTTTCCTGTTGAATGATATACCATGAAAGATTGCGAGACTTTTATTCATACTATAATCTGAAATTTTACTGAAACTTCACTGAAACTTATGCATGTATACAGGGGATACCATTGGAAAGATAGCTTCAGAAAAGGCTGGGATATTCAAGGTAACGTTTATTACCATGCTGTTTAATGCTGGCAAGAGTGGGTATTTTATGGTGGATCATTGTATGTTCCTGCTGTTTCCTCTTTTATCCAATAATGCAATCTTCACCTTTAAAATTTTCTGAAGTACATTGATCTCTTTGTTTAACATGAAGCCCTATGTTCCTGCATTTACTGTGCCTCAACTTTCAGAAGCAATGCATGTTCTTCAGGAGAGAGCATCTGAACTAATGGTAATTTCAGGCGCCCCATTACTTAATTAGTCTTTATTCTTTCAATATTATAAATTATGGGAATAATCCTTAAAAAGCACTTAATAGTTTTAGTAATACCCAATAGTCACTTGACTTTTAGCATTTTTGTAATCTGTCCTTATTGACTAATACAGATTCCGTTGAAACTTGCATCACCACTCGCATTAGCAACACTTGATTCAGTAAATCTTGGATTAGCTGGAGATCACCAGTTTGTAAATGCTGGTCTTGCTGTTGAACTATGCAAGAGTTGGCTACAAAGGACTGGTCATCAGAATTATCTTCCTAATGTCAGTACTTTTAAAATTTTGATTCATTTAACTATTATTCATTTGCACATGCATGCATCCACATACACATCAAGATATTTCCCCTTGGCAAGTTAATAAGTAGGTAGATGTTCACAGACTAATTCCATCAAGTGGCACTCAGATTTTAACCTTTTGTTGTATTCAATATATATGTTTAAACATAGAAGGAATATAACCTGTGGCAATATGATCACTTAAAATTAATGACATTTCATTGCTAAATTTAAAAAAAACCCCAATTTGTTAGGGAACTAAATCTTATCATTTAGTAACAGTCTTACCTTAGGGAGGATGATTCCTACCGTTTTGTGTGAATTGGTGTAGCCCAATACATTTGGACTACTAACCTGCCTTAAAGTTTCATTGTTGATGCAGGGCAAATTCAGTGTTGCATTAAGCCCACAATTTTGGAGTCATTACACCAATTTTGTGTGCAGCTTTCTTGTATGTTAGGGTGTAGTTTGCACTTAGTTACTTTGCTATGTTTCGTCACGTAGTATGAGTCAATTAACTAACATCCACTTTTTCTATTCGGTTACATTGTTGGCTGAGTAAGATGGAATAGAACTTTAGAGATGTTAAATTGATATAACGAGGACGATAATGGAATAGAAAAATTAGATGTAGTTAATTCACTATTAGTGGCCAATATGGGATATGCATCACGTCAAGTATAAATGGATCCTATTAAAGCTTATCTTCCATTTCATTGGAAGTATGTCTGGTTTGTGGGTCCAGCAAAAGTATCAGGATTCACATGTCTTCTTATGTCATTTGTTATGAACTATATTTGGTAACTCAATAAGTTTTGAATCAGAAGCACAAACAAAGAAAATTGTTTGTCCTCTGTGCTGGTTAGTTAACATGTCATTTCAGATGTAGAATTGACTACTACCCAACTTTTGTACCATGTTTGGCTGCAGGTCTCTATGTAATTTTCCTTTTCGGATATTCTTTTACAAATTGGGCCTTTTGAGTTGTTTGTAGCTTATGCATATGGGTTGCCTGTTTTGCGACTTGGAAACATGTGCTCCATATATGAAATTAATCTTATTGCTTATTCTTTATAAAAAAACATGTGTTGTGCATAAGTTAGATCGTAGATCTGAAAATTGTCAAATAGGTGATGCTCATAGATTTCTCTGCTAAACCACATTTACCTATGCAGTATCTATTTAAGAATTAAGACCACACACCCTATGTTTTCGCTACTTGACTCACTCATGTTTCCAAACAGAATCCACATATATCTGACACTTCATGTGTCTGCAAATATCAGATGTGATATTATATCCTTAAGAGTCAATCTTCTATGGTTTTTATTGACAAAAGCAAAATAGACAAATATTGGGGTGATAAATGTGAAAGCAGAGTACAAAAAAAGGCAAGGACAAGCTATGAAACGAATTGTGGCAAGGGGGAACTGAATTTTTTGTAACTCTTCATTGCAGGTTACATGATGAAAAATATAACTATCAACTTGTCTCCCCTAACCGTACTTCTTAATTTTCTCGACTGGTTAGATAGGACAAATTATCAGCCAAAAAGAGTGTCATTTTCACTCTTTTTCTCATCTATGAGCTTTTCACAAATTGGTTTGTGAGAATATGTTTTTAGCTGTAACTAGTGATACATGAACAAATATTTTTAGCTGTAACTAGTTAATGACTAATTATTTTTAGCTGTAACTAGTGATACATGAAAATATATTTAACTACTGTAGTTAAATATAGCTAAGTTTTGAGAGATTCCTACTTCGGATCAGTCATCTTTGTTGCCAAATGGTAGACACTTCCAAGCAATGTTTTAAATGTCCGCCACCATGTCGGACATGTCGGCCAACATAGCGGATTTAGGGCTCAACCAACACAACATGGAGCTTTTCAATGCTTATGCGTTTTCAGGATTCATGTCGGATATATCGGGGGATATGTCAGATATGCTGGCCAGATATATCGGGGGACATGTCGGCTATGTCGGCTAATTTTGCAGTTTGAAAAATTAGCTAATTTTTTTTGTTATGTTTATCTAATCAGGTTTGGGTTTAAATTCCTGATTGACTTAATATTTGCTTCCAAAAGACAAAGCCCGATCAGTTAGGGGGAAAAAGGACCGAAGTCATTTCCATCAATCCTCTTCTCTCTCCTTCAACATCTCATCGCTCTATTCTCTAAGCTGTTCCTTCGACATCAATATCGGGCGATTTTCTCTCTCCTTAACCGCCAACATAGGGCTTCTCTTTTTTCACCTCTTTTCTTCAACATCAACGCTAAGCATCATAAGTTATTTACTTTTTTTATATGTTTAGACAATAAAATTTATTAAGTATGTTTAGATTTCATTTATGATATTATATTACACATATGCACATCATCCGATATGGCAATCCGATATTTTTTCATGTCCCTCGACATATCCCCGATTTCCGCTATCCGACATGAATTTTAGCCGTCCGACATGAACCCGACATCCGACATTTTAAACCTTGCTTCCAAGCCATCCATCTTAGAGAGTATGACCACATTTTTAACTAGGATGTTTTAGTGTTCGCATAGCAAGCTTTCCTTCCCCCATTAAATTCAACGAGGTAGACCATAGTGTACTAGATAGAAGAAAGCTACTTGTTAAATAGGCTGTGACAGTCAAACAAACTGACATTACAATTATGTAGGAGGCACCACTTTCTACTATCCTTTAATGAAACATAAAACTTAATTCTGATCATGTTTTCAAGACTCACACTTATTGACCAATATCTTATGGGGAGCTTTCAGTTCAGTTTTATATCATCACGTATAGCATGTGCTTCAACGTTATTTGTTAAGCTTGGCTGTCAGATGAAACCTTTTCTTCCTAGAGAATAATGACTTATCCAGATTCATTCATGATTTCCAAATTTAGCCAAGATATGAACCTGCTTTTTTCAGTTCATAAAATCAGCAAGAATCCCTATATGGACTTCCTTACATCTTGCTTTGTTTATAAATTCATGCGATGTGAACTATGGCTTCCTATTTCTTTTCATGTATTAATAAATCATTTAGCACTTCTTTCACCAAGAGTTTCTCATTTCTTCTGTACATTTTGTCAAAAAATATTTTGCATGCTGAAGAGTAATTAACATTTCATACTACAATTTGCACGACTCTGGTTAGGTTGATGGATTTTTAAAGCAATCCTACTAATACAAGACTTCCTGACAATTAAACTTAATATTTAGGGTAGTATGGAAGCGGGTTTACCCAGTGCTTTTCTAAGAGGCCTTTCCATTGCCACTCTTCCTGGACGGGCTCAAGTTGTCCATGAAAAGAAGTCAGCAGGAAATGATGATTCAGGTGATCTAATATTTTACTTTGATGGTGCCCATAGTCCAGAAAGCATGGAAGTTTGTGCAAGATGGTTTGCAAATGCTGTGAAAGATAATCAGCATTCATCAAAGCATGACTTCATTGATCGACGACAGTGCAATGGTCAGACTGTGAACAATCACTGTAATGGATCAAACCAAATTTCGAAAAGGGTGAGATCTTAAACACTGTTTATGTAACATTTGCCACATACGAATATGAAAATAGTCATAGATGCTTGCACTTTGAGCATTCTTTTCATTTGCTTCGTATGGATGGTTGAGGAAAATATGTTTCTGATATATTTTCATTTGATATCTATGACAGGTTCTTCTATTTAATTGCATGGAAGTGAGAGACCCCCAGATTCTGCTTCCCCAACTCATCAACACTTGTGCTTCAAGTGGTACACTCTTTCAGCACTGTTTTCCTGAGTTTCTTTCCCTTCTGTAGAATGATATATAATGTAAGTCAAGTTTTCCTACGTTTTGTAATTGTGTAATAATTTACATCTCTATTTTCCCCATCTTGATTATATCTCCATTATACTTCGAAATAGAGATCTTCAGTAAATATACAATGTTGAATCTTTTCATCCCTTTCGTAGATATTTTTCTTATGAGATTGTTGATGTAAGATCCACTGCTTATGTTCTTACACTTTTAAGATTTCATTCTGTATATATGTTGTTATTACATAGGTTATTCCTATGAGGTAGATATTGTAAGATCCATTGGTCGAAGCAAGACAAAAACTAGCCTCACTAGGCATGAGGCTGAGGATTAATTTTTATTTTTTCCGAGGGTTGTAGTTCCCAAAAAACTTTGAGTATACATGAGGCCTTGAAATTTGATACATGCCCGGCCTTTTGCATTATAAAAAAGATAGATCATGTTGACAAGGTGACTTATGTTCTCTCTTCTTGACAGGTGTTCATTTCTCAAAAGCTCTTTTTGCTCCTTCCATGTCATCATATCATAGAGTCAATTCTGCTGTTTCTGCAGTATCATCAGATATTTCTCAGGATACAACATGGCAGTCAACACTTCAAAAAACCTGGGAAAAGATAATCCATGGAAAAGGTGAGGTCATACTTAACTGTCAATCTGCCCATGTTAGATTCTTCAAGTTAGAATTAGTTTTTATTTGCCTTCACATTGCGATTTCAACTTAAGGTAACCGGGTTTTTACGGTGTAATGCCTTGTATCTTCATGATAATACCAAAATAAAGAATAAAAAAAGGTTAGGGAATTAAATTATGATGGTATATCTCCAGGCTTTTACAATGTAATGCCTTGTATCTTAATGGTAATACCAAAAAAAAGGTTAGGGAATTAAATTATGACCAAACTCCCCTCTTGTTTCCATATATTTTCAGAAAGTATGTACTGACAAGTTTTCTGCAAACTTTCTTAGGTCAAAGTTTTACAAGTTTAACTACTCCATGGGTAGTTGTAAATATTTTAATAAAACACGAGGAACTGCAAAATATTAGTAATGTTAAAGGGAGGGTTGGGCTATTGGATGTACTAGTTTGATGACAGGTATCGATAGCCTTTGTTTCAAAAGGAGGAGGAGAATCATTTACTAATTTATAAATAAAATAATTTGTTTGAATTTATGCAAATATCATCTGCAATTTTATCTTTAGCTAGACATGCTGTTCTTTTTACTCCTTTAGTAATATCCTACTATGCATATCTCTATAGGGTCTTTTGGTTATATCATGAAAAACATTGATTTCATCATATGTCTTATAACAAAGCTTGTCCCTTACTGTCTTAATTCTACTGTTTAAACTCCTTTGCAGATGTGAGTCTGAATAACAGCTACAAAATTGAAAGCCCTGAGCACTTACCATCTCCTGGATTTCTTAATGAAAATTACCCTAGCAGTGCAGTGATTCCATCATTGCCATTGACAATAAAATGGTTAAGAGATTGTGTTAAAGACAACCCTTCTCTCCGGCTTCAGGTAAGGTCAAATTTTCATGTTATCTTTTCAGTGCAGTGTGGTTTTGTTTGGTCTCTTGTGTTTGTGCAGAGAAATTGTGTGCATTCTAATTTTTCTCGTAAACTACAAGAGTCTAAAACTTTTAGGAGTAACACATTAATTATTTCCAAAAAGTGTTGTAAATAAAATCACTATGAAGTGGTAAAAGAAGGTTATGCAAATTATTAAATTCTCTCTTAAAATATGGTACCCTTATATATAGGGTTAATTGCAAGTAGACCCTCCCATACTATGAGATGTAGCCATTTACACGCACTAAACTAATTTATTAGCACGTGACCCCCGGCCCTCAAGACATTATTATTTCTCTGCTAGGGTGAGAGGTCTTGTAGTAATCACGTGGCAATAAATTCCTCATTGTCATAGTAATAATAAATTGGGGACAAAAATTAATTTACTCACATGATTCCCATGTGACATCTCGGTCACTTGTAAAAGAGTTATAAGTAGCTATACCCTGCAATTAACCTTACATATACTTCAAAGGGATAGCTACAATATCAGGGGAGGATGATGACATGATTTGAATGATATTTCTATGAAGGTTCTCGTGACGGGATCCTTGCATCTGGTGGGCGATGTCTTGAAGCTGTTAAGGAGATGATCATTAAGGGTTTTACTACAATTTTTGCAGTTTTATATACTCATCACAGCAATTTGATGGTTGGTTCGTTGTCTTCAAACTTACAAGTAGCAGACGACATCACCTCCAAAACTATGTTTTAAGTATATTACATAGGTTGACTATTTCAACGTCATGTATCATTTATTCCATTGAAATATAATTGTTTCTCTATTCTTAAATTCATTGGTATTGCAATGCCAATTATTTACATGTATACAGTAAATTTTGGCTCATTAGTGTGCTCAGGAGTTGTCGTCATTAATTCTTCTTGAAACTGTTTTGAGTTGAGATTTTTCTCCTGTTCTAAGAATAAGTTCAATCATTTCTGGTGAAATATATTTCTGTTTCCTCCATACATACTGCTCCATATATACTGCTAGTATGATGAGGAAAGTGCCTTTTTCATCAGCCTGGATATATAGCAATATTAAAATACATGATTTTGCATGGTCATTTTTTGAATTCTCAGATGGTTAGGGATCAAGTTGGTATGTTTCTGGAACAAAATTCTCAAAATTGATTTATACTATACATGGGTTGTTGAAAGGTTAGTTTGGAAATTTTAGCTATCTTATTATGGTTAAAACCATCTCATTCCTATAGGGATGGTTTTGATAGGATCTTTAGTGTGGCTGACAAACATACTTCCTGCTAATGTCTTCAGTCAATAATGTCTAATACAACAATCAATTTAACAATCAGCAGAATGCTGCAGATTCGGACGACCAAATGAGACTTCCTGCCAAAAATCTGTTAGATCATTGTTTTCCAGCTCTAAAGGGACGACCAACCGCATTTCAAACCTTGTAGCTGCAACGTATAAACTAAATACTATACACAGCAGGGCGAGAATAAGCAAAAATAGCACTAGCGTGATACGTGATCAGGAGAGAAAAACTGCAAGGCCAATGCCACATCTCAAGCATAAATGTAAACCAACATAGTCCGCGTCTAGCACAAGTCACCAAAGAGCAACATTGCAACATTAGCATCTGTGAAGTGCTTTAAATATAAACATCCCCCCCCTCTTCTGGCAGAAGTAGCATCCAAAAACGTCATTGTATATACCCCGGTGCGCCTTCGAGATAACTAGACCATAGTTTTAAAGCAGTACATACAATAAAAACTTCTCCATCTTTCCAACATAAGTATAGCTTGAACTATCACCGGAGAACACAGGAAAGTAGCTTTCTCTTCGCTTCAGCAGAAAAACATTGAGCTGCAAACCTTTTCATGCAGCCTTGGCAGCTCTGGCACAGGAATTGGCCCAGGAGCTGTAACCCCTCCATGGCTCGAGGAAGTCTCTGACATGTCATCAAATTTCATAAACTGGCTCATCTGGGTCGCTGCGAGGTGTGCATAGCAAACTGGAGCAACTGAAGGAAAATGAACATCATCAGGACATAGCATAACACATTAAAATGTGTGATATTGCCAAATCCAAGGTGGAGAACGGAGTTACAACAAGTAAATAAATAAATAAATAAATAAATAAATAAAATAGTAATAATAATAAGAGATACTGCCATACTGGGTTTGAGTTGCCACATCTCATTTAGAAAAAACGCACTACCAAGATATAGAAATGTGTACGCTAGCAAGGCAGGCAAGGTGTAAGTAGTGGGAATTTGACCGTATTATGTATCATGGTATATTCAAATTCTATGATTCTATCATTCTAGGTTGGTCAACTTCTTGATTCTAAACTACACACCCGGTCTGAAGCCACCTTAGCTAATTCACACAATGGAACTCGCTTTGTTTGATGAATTAGAGGTGGATAATCTTTGTGTATAATAAATCAAAGCCTTAATGTGTGTATAAAAAATCAAAGCTTTAATGCAGCTTATTACAAATTAGGACCAGTTAAATAGGAAACCATCAGTTGTATAACGTATGCTCTATGAGGACGGTTTTGTACAGGTTATACCATTAAAAATAGTCTAAAAATCTATCTGATTAGAATTAAACAAAGGAAAAAGGCATGGTTACGGACAGGAATTAAAGTAGGTGGTAAAGTGGCCTATAGGCATCCACATAAAATGTCAAATGGAAAAGAGAATATTTTGATTTTAAGTGTAAAATAGTTTCATGGATATGGGAAGGAATTTGTGCCCAGCATTTACATGTCATCAAAACTGAGAAACATCAAAATAAACAAAATGTCATCTTACCTACAGAAATAGCAGTCGTACTCCTCTGGTACCTGTATGTCCAAATTTTTATACTAGCGTTTAGTCGATTTAAGTTCAAACTATCAAATTCCAGAGAGAAACCTGGACATTGCTACTTACACATAAGATAAACAATGCACAAGCTCTTGCAGGTCATCTGGTGCAAAGCCAATCTCATCATGCAAAACATGGTAGTGTGTTGGACGTGTGGTTCCCTGTCAGAGGATACTTATAGAATGAACAGGGCAGTAATAACAAAGATATATGTTGCTCTAAGTCTAAACGTGATCCAAAGTTGAGAAAGAAAACTCTAGGAAATATTTAACATCCTCAAGAGAAAAATGAACGAACCACACCTCAATTGATTTCAATTGACAACAAATATTTTTTTTTTTTGTTGAAGGTTAGATTAGTGAAATATCTAAAACTTACAATCATTCCTGCATGAGAGCACATGTAGAAGTCATAATTCCTAGGGTGACAAACTTTGTTGTCAACTACGGTACCTGTGAAAGCAGAATAAGTTGCACAGTTAAAAGTACAGCAAGTAACTGTCTTTTTAAGATACATTTGACTCTTTAAATGACAAAATTAAGCACACAATGAAACTAACCAGGTGGAACATTATCAGGTGATCCTGGCTGAAAAAATTTGGTATGGTGATTCTTTTGGGCAATTATCACCAAAAACTTAGGGCACCATTGTTCATCAAGAAATTTGCATGCCTGAACATAATAGAATAGAAGCTCCCATAAAACCATATCATTAAAAAGATGACATATTAAGATACTCATTATTTTGTATTGCAGCTATTTCCAAGTAACAGACCTCAATAATTTGATCCAGCTCGATGTTTAACACCTGATTGAACTGAGATTCACTCACTCCATCCCTGAAATCCAGGGATAGATAAATTAAACACAGAAGTAATAGAAAGAAGGCACCAAGCTCAAAACAAGAATTAAGTTATTTATCCTACATTCCAAGAACAGCCTCTATTCTAACTATTTTCGCTGAGGATGGGAATCAGTACTTGATTATGCAACATATTGATGTAAGAATGACGAGTAAAAGTCACATATAACTACAACGTTATACAAGCCACAAAAGTAGATCCTCAAAGCATCTGTATATTGTACACTTGATTTTTTGTATATAATAATGTTATAAGTGTATCTTTCATATCACTGAAGTGTCACATGGAAGCTAAAGAAAGAAACTGAAAAGGCAAACACTTGTAGAAGCTTGAGTTAAAAAACATACCTGAAAATAATAATTTGGTCAGGCTTCCTTTTTCCGGAGCTTGTGTAAAAATCTATCAGAAGTTCCCTATGGTTAAGAACTAAGCGTGTCAGTTACAGAAATAAGTAAAATATTAACGGAAGAAATTATTATATCTAATCAAAGGCGTCACCGGATAATGCCATCATCGTCCGAACCTGCTGGTTTAAACAAAGAATCTATCATTTCAACCTTAGGACTTTGCGTTCTTACACAAGCTCTGTACCGAGAAATAGAAGGCCACTGACGTGAGCCTACAACCTAGACAATAAAGAAATAATGATAAACCACAATGTTAAATATAAGATAGAGAATAAGAAAATATCAACATATGGACAGGGGGAAAAACAATTGCATTAGCATAGGCATTGAAGTAATATATCAACAGATAATATGTCTGATACAGCAAGGCAAATAAGCGATTCAAGTAATTCACCGCAGCAATTGATGGAACATCAGAATGTCCAGGTGAGCCGTGTGATACGTCCATCCCTAGTATAATTGTCGGTGACTCAGAAACAAGGGGGATCTTTGTCATGCGCTCTTGTAGCAATAATGAGTTAATTCCACCAAGCTGTGAAAGTGACAGTTAAGCAGCAGCAATGGCAGAGAACAAAACAGAACAGTGAAAGCTAAAATTTGACCTACCTTTGCATTGATCTTTAGTAGAACATTAGTAAGATATTGGTCATTAACTCTTTGAGGTGCAATGCATTGTGTAACAATTCCAAATTCAGCAAGACATTTTCGCTTCCAAGGTCCTGTATTATATACAAAATTTGAACATATGAACCAACACAGCTGTGACAGGCTGAAAAACTATGCTTACTGAAGGGGAAAAAAGAGAAAAACCATAAACATCAGAATTTTTGCGTTCAGATAAAAGGCAGAGTAGAAATTTGGGAGCTCCCGGAAGCTTTGACTTTATCTGCTCAAACATATCTTCAACTCTTGCAGGTGCAGGGGCCCTCCGCATAGAAGGATTCTCCTCAAGCACAACAAACGGGTCATCTACTTGCTATAAATTAAGCAACAAAGAAATTTCAGTAGGGTCAAAGAAAAATATTCATTTACACAATATGATCATAGAAAAGAGCACATACAATTCCTTTCATGTTCCCACATTTGATAAGATCACGCACAAGATTTCTCATATCACAACGAGCAGAGAAATTCACAACAGCCCACTTGTCTACAGAAGTGGCCTCAAAAAGTTTCTGCAAAACAACAGCTACTTCTAGTTTAATGACAAAAAAAAAAAAACTTAAACAAAAGATTGTGATAAAGGAAAACCTTGTTATTATAATTCCACCTCCCGTTCCTTGGCATGAAGTCTTCTCCATTCCCGACTTTCAACTGTAACAAAAGAACAAAGCCATTCAGCTAAGGGACAGGGGAAGTACTGCAAAATAACACCTTACCATTGAAATCAATAAGCATCTTCAAAAATAATGCATAGACAAAGGATGTAAGCAAACCTTTGGTGCTTGTAGCACACGGCCATCAACCTGTGTAAACTGTGTGCTGATAGAGACACCACATGCTTGAAGCATGGGATCAGCATCATAGTTGTTGTACTTCAGTGCCTACAACATAACTGGATGTTTAATGGTAGTTCATAATTGATATGTATGTTCAGACGTTATAACAGGAACTTACATTGCTCAAAACTGACATTCTCTCTTGAGGTTTTTGCCTTGACTTTTCAACAAGTGAAGATCTTTGGAGAGTGGATAATGCCTTTGTATATCTTTGCAGAGACACCAGGGTGCATAGCTTTGCAGGGAAGAAAATCCAAGTTGAATTTAGTAGGCATAATGTATACAAGAAGATAACAACTGAGATACTCGAACATGTACACATTAGTTCATAATACCTCCAATGGGAGGTAAGTAGGCTTCTTCGGTTTTCCAACATTGATGCAAGGAAGATCACCGGAATACCTCAGCTCTATATTTCTGTGTTTGACAAAATAGTCATAAACAGTAATTTCTGTCGTGTGAGCATCACAATCTCCGTTAGCATCTTTGGCAGTTCTTTGTTTCAGAGTAAACCTATGCAAATAATAAATCATGAGATAAGGCAAGCACTAGCAAACATAGATAATAAAACAGCATGGTTATCATTCATTAATTGGCCTAGTGAGCACAAAACAAAAAGATGGGAAACATAGAAAAACTGGAAAATTGACCGCGACATATAAAAGAATTACCAATTGAACGCAGAAATTTTCCATGTTTGGTACAGAAAGACTCAAATGATACTATAAATTCAAAGTGATAGCCAGCAACAAGGCAAATTGATTGGTATAGTAAGCAGAAATGAAAAGGATCCGAACTGTAAAAAGCTGCAAACAAAACTGCAAAAGTGACCATAACATATAAAAGAACTACCAACTAAACACAGAAATTTTCAATGTTTGGGGTAGAAAATCTCAGATAATACTACAGCTTCAAAGTGACAGTGAGCCACAGAAATAGGATTACATCTTATTTGCATCTTAAGGGTGATTTGCTTTGCTGCAACAATTGACAATGATGACATGAGTTGCATGCATAATGAATTGAGACATCACATAAGAACAAAGTAAATTGGTCGCTTGCAGATAAAGATACTACAATCCAAGCTCTGCTATTTGCTAGCTATTGCTCAGGAAGAGAAAATGTGAAAGGTGGTAATTCATACACAAGAGTTGCTATGCAAATAAGCTCAGTAACACCATTTTGCTTCCTGACACAAGGTACATAGAGGAATGCAGCTTGTTTTATTGCAACACAAGGTAACTTGGCAAATAAGAGCTTCTTGAGTTGCAGAAAGGTGAGCAAGATTACAAGAACAAAGACAGATACAGCAGCATCAATGAGAACATCTTGAGTTACAGAAATCCACTTGATGCTTGCATTGTGCCAATTGCTTCACAATTTGGATAAAAAAGCATAAAATATTGTGTTTGTAAAGAGGAAGGAGAAACTTACATTTGCTGGTTGCAAGGTAATTCACTTAAACCAACAATTTTATATTCCATGTTTGTAGGACTTGCCTTTATCCTCAAATTTTTAAGCATGCGCTTCGCCTGTTAACATACAAGACAAAGAATAATGCATATCAGAGAGCTAAAGAGAAGTAGTCATATAGGGAAAAAGAGAATTATAAACTCTTGGATCGATTTGAACTTACTTTTGCCCAGTCAATTGAAAATGGGTCCCTTACTTTCTGATTTTCAATAACAAAATCAACAAGAGGCCCTGGTTTAACTATCATGGTCGTTGAGACATCTGCAGAACAAGAAGCGTGGCATTATGCAACATAAATGAAACAAAAAAGAACTTCTAAGATACCCAACCATCCAAAATACAATCGCCTGAAACACTCTGCAGTGACAAAGAAATTACCTATGTTCAATGACAGGCCACCTTGGGAGGTTCGGAAGCTAGAGTGGAACCCTCTACAACCCAAGACGCCCCCACCTATATCAGTAAAGTTTGAAGGGTTGTTCTGGAAAAAGGATTGACGGACAAGCAAGCAACCCCTACAAGAAGTAATGCCTTCAGAAAAACTCAAAATGACCTGTATATTACAGAAAAAGTAAATCGCTGACATAATATCACAAGCAAAAAACCATACTGCTTTGCTGCATGCTGTCTTAAGATGATATCAAGCACTCGCAGTGCTTCCTGAGAGTTTTCAGTATCATGGCCTTTTAAAGCCATTGCAATTGATTGCATTGGAATCTTTGCAGCAAAATTCAGCTCAACTTTAAAGGACTTTGTCTGGTAGGGACGCCTCAAACGCTTACGGTCATTCTCCCCTGGGCTGTCATTTCCACCTGGACTTCCATTGGCAGCAGTTCTAAAAAGAAAAGGAAGGTAGAGAAGAAACAGAATATCAGCGCCCAGAATAGCAATTAAGTATAGCAACTATGAATGAATGCCACAAATAAAGCATTAAAGCACCTATTCGATGATGCATCCTCCAAAACAACAAGGAACTCATTCTTCACTTGTGGTAGGGAACCTATTGTAAACAAACTCTTTTCCCCGTCATAAGCAAAATCCTTGTTACCAAGCTCACTATCGTACGTTTGGTGTAATTTGTCGATAACTTTTCGGCCAACCCCCTTACCATCCACAGGCCGATCATCTTCATACTTCAAGTTTACCTGCATATATCGGATAAAAAGTAGTCAATATCATATCAATAAGGTAGGCCTAGAAAGGAGAGACAAGTTCGTACAGATAAATAGAAGTGCAAAACAGGGGCATACACTGTAGTGATAAAAGTAATCATCAACATTCCGAACAGAAACTTTGAAATGATTGGTAACAAGTTGTATAGGCTGGCCTCGCTTAGCCAAGCCGCGTCTGGGCATTGGAATACGCTTTGGAGTTGATGGTTTCTTAGGTGGCGAGGATCTTTCTGGATCAGCTTTGATTGGGACCACCCCATGCGGTACTGGTGGTGGAGGTGGCAAACCCTCTGTCCGATCTTCGGTTGGAGAATTCATTTTCAATTACTGACCTGCCAATAAGAAAGGCCTTAAAATTATCGAATTACATTTGGACTTTATGGCACTCATGGCTAAAACAAGCATAGAAGAGAGCAAATAAATGTCCTATGAAGATGCTTAGAAAGAAGAGAGTCGGAGGGCAGGCCATGTTTCTTAGAGCATTAATGAAAACATATTGCATGAATATCGGCAGCATAATATACATAGTTTACATATGGTTCATGATATAGTTTACATATGGTTCATGATATGAATATTCAAGTTGGCAACTTATAAGAAAGACAGATTTATTATAAACATAACATAATTAAGATCTGAAAATTTGAAAATTCAAAATACTTTCAGGACTATATTATACAACCAAGACACACCAAAAGATCTGAACCAAAACAAAGACAAACCACATGAATAAATTGCAAATGCAATGAAATTCATCACTTGATTATATAATTGACCAAATAATAATAAATTAATAATAATAATAATACAAGCATAAGCAAAACTGCTCATCTACGCATGTGAAATCAAATTGCAAGATGCAGGTGGTTCAAGGAAATGATACTAATCTCCCACAGCATGGATAAATTTTTACACTTCATGTCCTCTGCTAATTTACGCTAGATTATTTATTAGGCAACAGTATACCTACAAATATAAGATAAGACAATGCTATTTCACAAGCCCAAAATCTAGCTATTTCCGTAAAATAAAAGTGACAAAAACAAGCAGATAAATGCTACATTATTTATTTGGCAACATTAAAGCTACAAATAGGATAAGACTGATAGCTAGAAATGAAGAAGAATGATAACATAATCCCACAAGCCCACAATCTAGTTATTTCAATATAATTAAAAAAAAATCATGAACACTGCAGTAAAGCATACACTTACTATATTGGAAACAAACTCCACAGAAATTAAATGATTCAATTTCCATAAACTTACTCTGATGATATTAACTGATTAACAACAAAACTATCACTAAAAACCCTAGACTTTCATAAATCTCAACAAAACCCTAACTACTCCGTAATCTCTTCATTTTACTCCATAATCACTTGAAAAAATGCGAAAAAAACGCAAAAAAGGAAAAAAAAACACAATGCATGTACTGGAACAAAAACTAAACAAAAATAACCGAAGATTCGAAGAGATTATACCTTTTCCTCTCGCAACCCTAGAATCTCTCTTCTCTCTCTCAGATGAAAGAAGAGGAGCACTCAAAAAAAAAACCCCCAACATTTTCTTCGGGGGCGAATTTATTATGCTCTAATAAAATCGGGACCGTACGTTTGATACAATTCGATCGTACGGTGCAAAAGAATGTCGCATATGATTTTCATGCGGGGCGCACGTCACTCCTGTCACGTGTCAGGTACGCTGAAGCTTCTATTTCATAACGGAAATGCCACGCTGGTCCCAAATCGCACGGTCAGGATTCGATGTGCCGTCATCACAGTGACGATGGGAGAGGGGGTATTTTGGGAGGGGTACAATTTTGGGTGGACGAAAATGCCCTTATCGGATACTAATCTTGTTCGGATCTTAAATAATCTTGTTCGGATCTTAAATTGCCCGGTTAAAGTTAACAACAAGGTTATTACTTATGCAGCAATGGGATCTGGTGGGGAGGGGGTAACTGGGGTATTTCCCATCCGAACACTTTTCCCGCCAAAAACTAAAGCCTCGGGTTTTGCTGTTTCCGCGAACCTTCTGCAAATTTTTTTATTATTTTACTTTTTACTTTTTTTTTAATAAGGGCAATGCTCTAGTGCTCCGAAATTATTTTAAAAAAATTTAAAATTTGGTAAAAAGAGGAAAAAGGGCCTAAAATTAAGGTATTATGAGATGAGGGAGGCCTTTGGCCTCCCCCTCATTATCCCTCCATTTACACCCATTATGGTGAGTCCTTTGGCCTCCCCCTCATTATCCCTCCATTTACACCCCATTATGGTGGTGTAACACCCCACTAAGTGGGGTGACTCTTTGGGTACTCAACCTATTCACATTGTTCAATATAAATATAGACCATAGGCCTTTGGCCTAGATACTTGCTTCAAACTCTCTCTACTTCTTGCCTATTCTCTCTATTCTAGTTTATAGTTTTATAACACGTTATCAGCACGAATTTGTTCTTGAATCCCTGAGCCATCAAAAAAAGAGTTTTTCTTTAGCGCATTGGGGATCTGGTTCGTTGAAGCGGGTGCGTTCGACGGATCATTGCAAGGAGGCAACATTCTACGGATCTTTATTATCGATCTTCCCTAGATCTTTGATCTAGAGGTAATTACTATAATCTGTAGAATAATAT
>JBAKGM010000233.1:80643-92418 GCA_037177215.1 Asparagus racemosus | reverse complement strand
TTCAAATTAACTACTAAAAACTGAAATAACTAAAATTCAAATAACAAATATGAAAATGCCATTCTTGTCCTCATCAGAAAAACTAAGTCTGAAAAAGCATTTTGTTAAATTATTACACCGAGTTCAAGTGTCTACGGATGTCAAGATAAGATAAACTACTTGTCTTGCTATGGTTTGAAACAAAGAGAAAACAATAAATATTTAAGTTGCCCAAATATAGTTTTGGTTGCTCCTGAAAGAAGCCTAAATCTCACAAAATGTATCTAGCTTGAATGGTATGCTTCTGTGGAACATGTCATGTGCATCAAGGCATTTTCTAGATCTATCTTGACTGAACATTTACAGTGGATATGAAAGACAAGGAAATAATTATAAGGAAGTAGGACCTGGGATATATTCTTGGTGACTTCAAGAAGATGAGGTATGTCTCTGATTTACTTAGGTGCCTCTATCTTGTAATAACTTCTCAAGGCCTTCAAAATTCTAAATTAGGAATATGTATTTAATTGTTGAGTATGTATTAAACGGTCATCCGAACAGGAGAGGGTTACATGTGGTAAAGCTTTAGGTCCTTTTCCATGTATCCTATTAATATTGAGGTCCCAAAGATCAGCCTCAGATGACATTCCGTTATAAAATAAAAAGAAACAGGTATTGTCATTTTTTTATCCTCTCTCTGAAGAAGTAAAGATGATGTTATTAGAGAGCATGTAAGCATAAATTTTCGGTTCTTTTTCTCCTTATGGTTTCAGCACCAACAAATTCAGCATCCAATGATCCCTAACAATCAAAGCCGTTAAAGCTCAGACATCAGGAAGCCACAACAATGGGCATCATTATTGAGCTTTCATAGATCTCCGATACAGTGCAATGTGCTGTAAGGCTCCTTAGAGAGAATGTTCAATTTCATTTAGATAGCATTTACTACAGAGGAGGTATCTCCAGTACATGGAACCATGCAGACCACAAACATTTCATCGTTGTAGTGTGTAAGCTCATGGGATGAGCATCTTAATGATTTCTAGTCTGAAAGCACAGCTGCACACGGTCCAATGGAGAGTACCATGCAAGATAATGGACCAAAGCTCCCAGAATGATGCATGTTATATATACCATTGGGAAGCTCTTGAAAATTTAGCCTTATGTGTGCTTTTATTAAATACCCAAAGGGTACAAAACAATTGAATTTGTTTGATATATTTGCTCCATGGATTATTCTTTAAAAGTTGGTAACTTTTTTCTCTAAGTTGGTGCTATCTTAACTTCACTGAGTTATAAATATTGACGGCAATTTGTACGTTAATATTAAAAGATGAATGCTTTCCCAAACCTTATCTTAAACAGAAGCATGCATATAAAATGTCAAATTTTCAATATCTGTATCGAACTTGGAGAAATCATACAAGACTTGTTTTGACATATGCAAAAAATTACAACAAAAGTTGTAAAACTTACCATCTTCCCACGTCTGAACAAAATTGTAGTCCAAGGCTTCTGTCACAAGTTCAATCTTCACTCTGGGCTCAACAACAACATTCATGCTCCTTTCTTCTTTCAGCCACCTGGATAAAATGAAAAGGATGAATTAAACTCAAGTAGAAGATCCACCTGGATAAAATGAAAAGGATGAATTAAACTCAAGTAGAAGATTTGTGGACTTTAGTTCTAATCAGGGGACAGACACTACTAGAAAAACATATGAACCCAAGACATAATACCTTAAAAAGCAAAAGTGATGCAAAAAAAGTTTGAATAGACTTTATCTTAGAAATTTTTGCACAAAGGCACCTTAGAGTTTGCTCTGCAGTGTGACAATATTACTTGCAATCAGGGTTTTTTCTCTTATCTTAGATGTGTGCCCCTTTGCATGTCGTTCTAAGATAATATTTTAATTTCATTCACCATCATCATCTTTGAGAGAAGCGAAATTGTATGGATTCTTGCTGTAGATGTCGATAAAACTGAAATCACACATTTATCTGTTTAAATTTTTTTTAAAACCTTTTGTTGGTTTCATATAAATTCTAGGGGAATATGATTCCACCTTTTTCTCGTATTTGATGCCTAAGAGCCTAATGCAACTCCTTATAGCAAGACTTGTCATATTATTTCCTTGTCGATGAGAATTTGAAGGCTTGGTCCTTCGTTCCATGAGCTTAAATTTGAGAATGAAACTTACATCTACCTACATCCTCACAAGTCAAATTTTGCTAAGAGGCCCTCACTTGCTTTCCTTGGCCAGGAATCAAGCACCAACATGTAAAGGAAAAAGTGACATTAAACTGACAACCATTCATAGATTAGGTTAATTCTTATATAATCATCCTTGAATTTTTTTTTCTCTCATTCAACAAGTGACAACATGTTTATGGAAACTTACTGAATTCTGATTGTTCATGGAAAGATGCCAAATGCGGATGTCATAGAATGCAATAAGCTTCTAACAAATAGTCGCGATATTTGGAATGCTAAGTGCTTCGGTGTAAAAAGTTACCACCTAAGTTGCACAAATACGGGACACTGCAAATTTGTAAAAGTTAGGGTACGGGGACACAACTAAAACTCATGCGATGCAATCATAGTTTTGAGCTATATATGCAAACGATCCTTTTAAATCGTAGTGCTTAAGGCTGAAAAGAACTCGACTCTTATCCAACAAGTTAAAAATGGATGTGAAGTGGTAGCATATATATCCAAGAAATGTATGACGATTAAACATGCATTGCATAATCGTGTACTGGTCTGAATAAATATATGCATATATTTAAGAAGTTTCCAAGAAGCGTCGGGTACAGGTACGGGTCCATATTAGAAGTACCCAGGTAACTTACGACGATTAGAATGGGTAATGAACTAGAGTCAGATTTCTTACAATGAAACCTATACGCATACATGTGCAAACTTGTAAAGGGATAAGTAAGGAGTTCCAGTGAGGTAGAAAATCTAAGAGGAAAGGGTTATTTAGAATGTCTGAGGGTCCTAATCCAACCGATTAACTACAAATTTACCTAAACCTCCCATTAACCCTGGACTAACAATAAGAGGCTCTTTCAGAACGGACCAGTCATGGTGGCCCAGCTCCCCAAATATATGAATAATTAGCCAGATTATCTAGGAAAAAACTGTGTTTCAATTAGATTTTCAAATATTAAAGCATTTAGTGCTGTAACTTAATGTTCTTCTCAAACTGGCTTTATTAGACATAAGTAACTAACACTGTAACATAAAATGCTTTAGTACTTGAATGTGTTTAGCAAAACAAGATAGTTCCATCGCTAAGACTTTTCTCTTCATATGGGTTGCCTGAATCATGGTTAAAAAGTGTAGAATGTTCAAAAAAGAAATGACATGTGTTTAGCACCTACTATCAACTTATTGGTAATCCTCCATGATTTGGTACCCAATCCTAGCAAGTTAGCAACTATGATGCATTAGGTAATGCCACAAAACTAAGGTGGCCAGTCAGTGACTAGGTAGATCTGCCTTTCTCTATATGGTCATAGGTTCTAAGCTAATGCAACTAAGGGAAAAGCCTGCAAATTCCCTTAGACTAGGAAAACGTCTAGACATAGAGGTAAGAGATAAAGTAATGTGATTTTCTGTAAGAAATAACCTAATTCATCTCTAACGGATGGCAAGTCAAAGATCTAAAATGGGATTGCTCCCTCCCTCTAATGGGATTGCATTCCCATAGATTATACTAAATGGGATTGCATTCCCATAGATTATACTCACTCACTCCCTCTCAAAGGTCTAACTGGGATTGCATTCCCATATATTAGTCAAAGAGAAACTCACTCACTCACTCACTCACTCCCTCTCTCTCTCTAATGGGATTGCATTCCCATAGATTATATTCTCTCTCTCAAAGATCTAAAATGGGATTGCATTCCCATATATTAGTCAAAGAGAAAGTCTTTCCTCCTCCTCTCTCTCTCTCTCTCAAGATCTAAAATGGGCCATAGATTACTCTCTCAAAAAAGCATTTTGCTGCAAGGAAGGCAGTTGGACGTAGTTATACATTTTTAAGACATGCTGCTTCTAAACTTTTTTTTTTTTTGTGGGGTGGGGGGGGATGTTATTCTCCATTTTTTATGATTTTGTCTTAGAACGAAATATTCATGTCAATGTTCTCTTCCAATCTCTTCATGCTATAATCAAAGAATTACAGGGAACTAAAAAATGTAGGAGACAATATCAGTAGCTACTTTAAGGAGCACACCTGACCATATCAGCACAGAGAGCTTGAACAGATTTTGAATTTGGTTTGGTCAATATAAGCACATTCTTTGGCTCGGATTCCCACTTCAGTAAAATCTGAAGATAAAATAGGAGTTTTAACTAGGCCGACTACGCAGGATATGACAAAAAAATCAGGCAAAATCAAAATCCAGTTCTACCAAGTTGCGCTATTAAGCAGATACAGTCAGTAGGAAGATTTGTAAAGCAAATCGAAATGCCAAAATGCACCAACCTGCTTACTGCTGCGTTCAGCAGTGGTTATGTCCCCTTTTTCAAAGGAAACAATTTCATGCTTGTGCTGACCACTTTTCTCACCATTGCATCCCCAAGCAAGCCTAAATGATGCCTGTAGCATCGAGAAAACAATTGAATTTTATGGAGAAAACATAGTATTATTTCTGATGAAGACAAAAAACTGAAACAACACAAACAACAAGAAACAAAAAAAGATTGTAATTGCAGCCCTACAGTAGGAATTCATCCAGTCGGAAGTTCAGTTTCCTTAAACCAGTCTGGGCCAATCTAACCCGTCTGTTCGTGGCTTAATGATGCCTGACACCGTAGCAACCTATAAAGAACCACAATGCCTAGACTTGTTACTAGTGACAAAACGGCAATTAAGTGTCTTGGACCAGAACAAGTGGTATACGGTGTAAGCTGAGAATTCGACAAGGAATAAAATATTTTTTTAAGTGTGTTTAGACTGCTAAATGTGGAAGCTTTTCTGGCCTAAATGTGAATCATACTGTAAACAGACAACATAACTAAGAGGGCATAATTGGTAAGAGAAAAAATGAAAATTTTCCAAGGAGGAAAGGTATTTTATAAGGAATTCCAGGAAAGACATGAGGAGAGTTTATCGTAACAAACATAGCTTCTAAGGAAACAGATAATATCAGTTCAAGGATACACAAGACAGTTATCTAATTCCTCTCCTTTGGTTTTATTTTCTATACAAGCAACTTACTGTAAGCCATGGTGATGGTTCAGTGAAAAAGGTTACTTAATGTCGTTACATAGCAAATGAAAGTTATCGCTAAAAAAGGAAAAGGGGTTAAATAGAAAATGACATAATCTCGGGAGAAGCAAAGGAAAACTACAGACAAAAAAACCAAAATGAAAAAGATATAGCTCAGTATTACCTTTTTTGCAGCCAATGTGCGTTCTATGGGCTCTGCCACCTCATCCCTAAGAATCTCGTGTGAACAAATTCCATGCTTTCCACAACATCTGTCACTTTGCTCACTAACAGGATTTGGTACCATGGATTGATCCAATTGGTTCACAAACTTATCGTTGTCCGAAGTGCAGTGACAAACCTCAGCTACTGGTGCTGCAATAAAGGAGCAAATAATTGTGTTATTAATGCACCTGATTAATGAAGGTTGTCAGGTAGCCATGAAACAAAAAAGGTCATGCCAATTGGTTATGGCAAACAATTTTCATCAAGTAATCTTAGCATCCCTCACAGGCCCTTGCATTGACCTTTGGGCAACATGAAAGGCTTCCAAAAGAAAGATGATTCACTTGGATCACCTGGTGTGTGATCTCATGTCAGTCTGAAAGCTTAAGATCACGGGTTGTAGGCCTATAATGTATATCAAGCAATCTTAACAAATATAGTAGGGATAAAAGATTTTGCAAAAAGAAGGAAAACTAGTTAACGTTATATATGTTTATAGGACTTATATCCTAAAACCCCTTATATAAAAAAGTATATCCCTTAGAACTAGGGTGACACGACTTTGAACCTTTGAGGTGCTTGGTTCAACTAAGCTCAAAAGTACATATAGCATATGTTTATGTGCACTGCAAAGTGGAATTTGTGTCATACGAAAGTAAGAACTTTAGATAATGTTACAGCCTAGTTTAAGAAGGCACATTAATAAGACACTCACCAACGAAATTGATAAAAACACACATAGCATATTTAAGCATACTAATAATCTATAGGTGCAGTGAATAGATTTTAAAAAATAAAATATTTAAAAAGGCATATATATTTTTTCACAATTTATAGAAGTAGGTAATAAAAGTTATGTCAAATTTAAACAGATCAATTGGTCACCTATATGCTTAAGACGCAGATTGTGTGCTCTCTCCAATTCGTATTTGCGTTTCCACTCAGCTGCTTCTTCTTGAGCTGCAGCTTTTCCTTCTGCGACTCGCCTCAATGCCTTCGCCACAGCTGACAAGGATGCAGGTTACAATATCAGAAATATATAATTGGTTGCTAAAACTAACTCTAGACAAAGTATAAATATTTTAAACACCGGATGAACTTGCACGTATTGCATTATATACACAAAAAATTTCTTATTTCAGGAAAAGGAAAAACTAAAGCAGCCAACGCACGAGCATTTCAGAAATTAATTATATCAAACCAATATATGTTAACACAAGACATCGTTTTACTTTCTGCCTAAAAATACATAGGATTCTCGACTCTATAACTCTTATTAATTCAGGCAAACTCCGTTACTCCATGATTACATTTGCTTAAACTCCAGCTTTATATAAGGTTTCATATCCTCTAACTGCCTTTATAGGTTTCCTCTATAGAATATATTGCATCTTCTTTCCATCACCTATTTCAAGATTTTGTTGGAAAAAGAGCGCAAAATAGTATATGATTAGCAATTAATCCGAGCCAAGAATATGGAAAACCCTTAATTAACTGGGGAAATAACAACAGGCAGAGAACACAGAAACTGGATAATTTTTAAAACTTTAAATATATAAATGGAAATTTACATCATACAGTATATTGCAAAATACTAATTTTAAATAGTTTGCAGAAAAGAATCTTGCATGTTCTATGTTATCCATCAATGTCACTACTTCCTTTCCCATAACTGCAACCATCAAATAAGCTTAGTAACAGTTACTCTATTAGCATGTTGATGATACAGGATTAGAAAAAAGATAAAGTCCAACTGGAACAAAAGCGATAATAACTATGTTGCACATAGTTCTTGACATGTGAAGATTTAGCCAACTTGCTAAATTAGAAACTGGCTTCATGTAGTATTACGTTCATCCTTTAACCTTCTTTTCGAAATCCCAAGTCCCAACTAGGTGATCTATCTGCACTTTCCTATTTTCTCAAACATAATGACACATTTTTCCTACATTTCTTGTTCAGCTTGATTTTTGCTTGTGTCAGGAAGTGTCAACTAGAAGATAGCTCCATTAAGTCGACTGAAAAGATAATATCAACTTACTTCTCATAGCCTCTGAAAACTCAATAAGATGGTCATCAACTGCCCTGACAGGTGGTTGTTGAAGAAATTCATGAGCTGCTTTCTCAGAGTCTAAGGCGGAAACTAAATCCGGAAAACCATTACCCACAAAGGGTTGGGATAAAGGTTCTTTTGTTGTTGTTCTCCTTGAATGTGTGCAAGCTGCATCATTCACTTTATCTGCAGTAACCTGCTTAAAACAGAAAATAAGACAAGATGTCAGGAAGCAATTCGAGACATGGTTGACTATCAGTGTTCCAAATACCCAATGCAAATTGCCGCGACATTCTACGGAGAGCTCCAAAACAACTCAAAAACGACAGGATGCTGGTTTTGTTTGACATACATTGTTATCTCACGCCTCATAAGCCTAATCATTCGGTTAAACATTATAGATGGTATCAAAGCACCATGTTTCAAAGAGGTTGCGAGTAAAAAACTCATCATTGTCAATTATAAAAATGCGTTTGTAAGCCTCCCATTGTTCTCCCCATGAGCCATGTTTTGACCTGAAGCTTTTCCACATGATGTTTGGAAAAGACCGCTGTGAAGGAAGTGTTAAGTATTGTGTTTCCCTGATGTACATTACTAGCCATGACCTACAAGCTTAATCTTTTGGGTAAAGGTGACTATCATAGAATATTAGATTTATGCGGGAAATATGTTTTTGTTCCCGTAGAAAACATTGCTCAGAAACAATTGAACAGTCATTCAACTTATAGTGCATGTTTTTATCCATAGAGCCTAGACAATTTTTCTTTACTAAACCAAACCAGTCATGCAATCGAGAAGCTGGTCGGAGACAATTAAGAAGGACATGGCAGTGGTTAACGGGATAATTATGGTTCGCGCCGGTGACCCAACTGAGGAATAAAGACTTTGTTATTGTTTGGTGTTGTGAACAAAACAATCACTGGCATAACAAGGAAGGCAGCTAGAAAGAATAATACTTGATAATTTAGTTTTACTGCTCTCTACCTCTCTATGCAAATACTAGCTGCTCATTCACGATTCACTCCTAAACATCTTCTACGCGCCGATGCACGCAGTTATTCAACAAACGAATTTTCACAGCCGAACAATTGAAAATCAACAAGGGGGGAAAAAATTACAGAACTGTCTGAGATTGAAGCCAATAATAAAAACAAATAATAAATTAAAAAGGAAGAAAAAGTACCTGATTCTCAGGGTTAAACATGGTGAGCGGAGGAGAGGAGAGGAGAATGATCCCAATTCCAGAATTCAATCCCCAATTCCAATTCCAAATTGCTCTCCGTCCCTGAGATGGGGATTTAGACAAGGGGGAATTGGATTTCTATATAAATGGGGAGGACGGCGGTTGTTGGTTCCTACTGAGATTTCCTTATGTCATTATTATTTTGTCTCTATTCTATTATTATTATTATTAGTATTATTCGTAAAAAAGAGAAAAAAAAAATAGGGGGAAATTTTTTTGGATTTTTAACACTAATTTTTTAATGGCGGGGGTGCAAAAGCTTCGAAAGAGGGAGAGGGGGGGGTAGAGAGAGAAACAGAAGTGCGTGGTGGTCCATGTGGTCACGTGCTGTCCAGGCTCCGGCTGGTCCGTGGTCAAAAGAGAGCCATGCTGCCTGGCTGATGGAACCTGGATTACAAAAATGCGAAGCATGAGCCATGCTTCCCAATAAAATACGAAGCATGAGCCCTGCTCCCCAATTATAATAATAATAATAATGCATATATTATTACTATTTACCATTTATTACCAAGGTACAAAAATATTTTTGTGTTGTGGCCCACCAAAGAAATAAACCTACACCGACCTATTTAAAGCACACTAGTTGATATGTAATTGCTAGCCGAAAAGCATATACAATCCTTTTTTGATGCATTTTCTACTTGATATATATATATTTGGAAAAGGAAAAGGGAGATAAGAGGAGATTTGACCGAAAAGGAAAAATGGGAAAAGCCAACAATCCTCCGAGAGAGTGGGTGGTTGATTGATGAAGGCAGCCATGAATACTAAGGAATCAATCTTGCCCTGCCGCTTAAATTGACCGTCTAAATCTGAAATATGAAATAACCCAATTAACTAATTAAATGTCTTAATTATTAGAGACAAAATTTAATGGTTAGTTTGGTCGATAGTGGACTTGGGAATCAATTCATGTCCCCAAAGGAAATTAGCATAAATATCAAGGTACGCGCATCGCATGTCTCCATCTATCTGGCCTCTTGGTTCTAACTTTTGCAGTTTAGAATTACTTTAACTCTAACCTTTTTTTTTTTTTTTTTTTTTTTTTTTGACTTTAAAGTTGAACACGCGTCTTATTTTTATCTTTGTGTGGAAAATCCAGGAGAGAAGAAAATTGTTAAGCTAGCTAGACTACCTACCTGTCGGAGATAGCCGTTTTATACCACCATGAATTAAATGATTTGCCCTAGTCACTTGTCATTTTATACAAGATTGACATTTAATCAACTATTTTTATTTATTTATTTATTTTAGAGAAAAGAAACATTTTGCACTTTAATGTAGCCAACTCGTACAATAATCCCAAAGGTAACAAAATATGCTCGCAGATGATACGGCCCAATAAGCTGACTTTTTAGAAAAGGGCCTAATGGCTTGCCATAGCAGCCAATCCTCTTGTGAGTACAGTATTATCACCAAGTATCTATTCACTTGTGGCCTAATGAGCCTAGTGTGGGCCTATTGCTCCTTCCAATATTTAGGGCCCAATATAGAGGATTGTATAAATGATTTGTTTAATTGTTTCCTTCCAACGGTTTCCAACTGCACACCGAATCTATCAAAAACTGACAACTGCCAAAACCGACGAATATGCCACGTGTAATATTCTCAAGAAGTATAAAATGGAGAATTGCACTAAAATTCTAACACCACTGGACATGAACGAGAAGTTTACAAAGGAAGATGGAAGCCACTTTGCCGATGCGTCAATATTTAGAAGCCTAATTGGACGCCTCATGTATCTTACTACTATAAAAACCGAGATTATGTATGATTTAAGCTTGTTGTCACGCTTCATGTAAAAGCAAAGTTGTTAAAAGTTAAAATCTTCTAAAATTAGCATGTGAGTGTCGCATGAGGATTATCAGGGAAAATTCTCAAGTTAGCATACCAGAGGATATTAGATTACAACTTTTGAAAATTTTGTAGTATTTAAGGGCAACCAAATACAATTGAGGGTATATATGTGCAAAGTAGGTGAAACTATAGAGTCAACTTATTATTTCACCTCTTTTGACTGAATAGTTAAGACAACAGGTGAACTTTTTTGTGTTTAGTAAATAGAGAAGAGTTACAGAGGTTAATCTCTTTATTATTATTTTTTTTTTCTTCAAAAAATACCATCTTCAATCTTGTTTAAAGTAGAAAAATTTACTAATATATGTTATAAAAATTAAGGATAAATTACACTAAACCCCCAAGAACTTTTAGCCTTTTGCACTAAACCGCTACGAATTTTTGAAATCACACTTAACCCCAACAAACTTTTGCAAAAAAACCCTATCCTTTACACTGTTAAGTCTAACTTGGCACGTGCAAATGCACATGACTAAAAAAGACCAAAGTGTCCTTTAACTTATTAAAATTTCCATTTATGACTTTTTTCTATATATTCAGCCTTAGTCATAAATCTCTCATTTTCTTTTTCGTTGGTGAAAAAATATTAAAAAACCCTAACTTTAAGTACAAAACCTACCCCACAATACGCATTCACTCATGAACTCTTAAATCATTGAATCAATATAAGATTTAACAAAAAATTGTAAACTAGGATTTTTGTTAGGCTTTACCTCACAATAGATAAAATATGAGCCTCCTTCTTCAACTACAACCTACTCTGATCACGCTCAAGGGGTGCTCACAGCCCAAATTCGACGATAATCAACTCCGACAAAGCTCCAATTCCGATGAAGCTCCAGCCTGACCGATTCCCTCAATGCCTTTTGCTACGGTGATTTTTTTTACAGTTGGAAAAAAAGTGAAGGGGTTATAAGATTTTAAGTGAGAGGGTCTTTTTTTAAGGTGGGGGTATTTTAGTCCACACAAAAAGTAAACTGACATTGTTGTTAAAGAAAAGTGTGCAGCCTCTAAAAGCACAGTCCTCAAATACCCGCTACAGTAAATTACTGTAGCAAATACTGTAGCAGCAGTGTTCACCAACCACAATCTCTCCTATAAATAGGCTCCTTCAGCCTTTAGTTGAGATCATCCCAGAAACAACAACTCCTCTATATATAGAAGTGAGAGAAAAATAGAGAGAGTATCTCCTTGTAA
>JBAKGM010000233.1:49801-80543 GCA_037177215.1 Asparagus racemosus | reverse complement strand
AACTTGCCCACTAATGGGGTCCGGTTAATCGAGTTAACTTGGTTAAGGACCTAAAACTGTGTTTGACAAAAACTTATATTAGCTCATGTGTGGCTTTCATCCCTTTTCAGGTTCTTCCTGGCTACAGATACAATCTGGTTTTGGTGGCCAAGTACTTTGCCCATATCTTGGAGCCACCTTATTGTTGTTTTGTATAGCTGAGTCAAATGTTATGATCCGGCAAACTAACATTGTTTAAGACTATTTAGACCTATAGTATGTAGTTTTGCGCTGTACTCTATCACTGGCAAGTACTAATTTTTAGAAATGCTATGTGATTGACGTGTTCAGGGTTGACACGTGTGTGAGACTTGTTTCATATACAGGTGTCCACTCACGTAATCCTTACTTTTTTTTTCCCGCTGCTGTTCTGGGAGTGTGACAGTAGAGTGCACAAGATTGGACTAGTTTTTTTAGTTCAAAAAAGAGGCCCTTAACTAGGATATCTTTGAATCACCCCAACTTGGTTAAATCCCATTCCGGTTAAGGCTTTAACCGCATTAATGTGAAGTTTCCAAATATGCCCTGAAAATTTGACTGTATCTGAGACCCACACATCTGATTTATTGAATTCATAGGTCACTCATCAGGTAGGCATTTTAGATGAATGAGAAACAGTTTTAAAGATAAGACGATAAACCTACTTTCGATTTCGGTTTCTAGAAATATACTTCCAGTGTTTCTTCCATTGAAGCATGGAAATGAATATCTCTAACATTGCCTACTGGTGTGTGGATTTGTGAATTTTTTCTTTGTGTGCATGACAAGGTCCTTGAGAGAGATCCTTCCAACTTTGAAGCTTAAACCTTATCTTTTCCTTATAATTATTGGAACTTCTAAATTTAAAACCACTAGTATTCATTTTAGAGTTTGAAGTTTAAACATATGACACATATTTTGATTACTTTAAAATGTAAAAAGTACAGAAACAATGAATTAAATTCCCACACTTCAGAAAACCAAGTCTTCTTACTATAAATATAGACTTTCATGTGCTCCGTTAAAAGGTCATTGATGTTGAACTTTCATGTGCTTTAGTGATGCATTGCTGCATTTTTAATATCACAATTGCATGGTTATAATTTTTGACTTGTCATGTTTAACTTATTTAGCTTGTGTTTTCCATTAGCTAAATATGTCTTCCCTGTGTGTGTATGCTAGTTGTGTTTGGTCTTAATGTTGTATCGTCATTTGAAGGTTTAATTAGTAATTCAGGTTGACGGTATTCTTAATAGCATCATGCTTCTGTTGAACCAGCTATTAAGACTATAAAGAATGTTCTTGATACAACCTCGCATTCTAGATTAACACGTTTTTTTTATCTACAGGCTGCATCTATGTTCAAAGGACCAGTGCCTCCTGTTATCTCATTTTCATTGGGATCGTTAGGATTTATGACCCCTTTCCGTATCCTCTCATTTACATATTCTATTGTCCTGAAAATTTATTTTAATTGCTTTTGTTTTTCATCTAAAGCAATATTGTTCCTGCATACCTATTTATTGTTTATGTGGGGGAAAGTTCAGTTCTGTTTGTTAATAGATGTACATGTTATATTTACATCATGAAATACATGCTGCCGTGTTTTCTACTTATGGCTGCAAACTACTTTTATTGTCTGCACATGCTTTAAGTGAAACTATTGACAGACAGGCCTTTTCAAGCGTAGTGTTCCCTAGAACCGACTCTCTTTGCCTCTTTCCGTATTTTAATTAGTCACGATGAAATTGAAAACATTCATGCATGTTTGTCTAAATATTGTCAAAGACATGAGTCTAACATGTTTTTTGATGATTCAGAACCTCAATATAATCTTTTCTATTGGTTAACATTTCCTAATTTTGAATGTGCAATCCGGATTACTGATAGAGGTGGGGTTCCCGTGTTTTCTGGTAATGTAGGCTTAAACTATCCTTTAGTCAGCAAGCATATCCCTTTACTTGCCCACTTCATTTAATAGAGTGATGTTGTTGCGTTCTTTCTGAAATGGTGTTGAGAAGAATAATTTGAGGATAGTTCTATCTTCTATACTGTTAGAAGTAAGTGAATCATGGGGTAATTCCTTAAAATCCATAATTAATTGTTATCTGTAAAGTGCATATTCATAAAATAATTAACATGCAAAAGGTCACCGACGGGAATATCAGGAGAACAAGCTGAAGTATGTTAATCTTCAAATTGTTGAAGCATATATGTTGAATTTTTTTTTTTGGCTAGTGAGGACAGTTGATCCGTGTTGAGCTGACAGTTTGAGCCTGTCATTGGTACTTTCTTTCAAATCTCAATTTAAAACACAAGCTAATATTTGGACTTTCCTTCCTTATCCATTGGCTTAATTAGATGTCAATTTCTATTTTCTTATTGAAGTTTACCCATTCTTTCTTCAGGTAAATTATTGATTTTCATTTGTACGAGGCTGTTGAAGGATTCTTTTAATGTCATAGAATATGGTCGTTCCCGTTTATAAATTTTATAGCGATCTTTAACAGCTATCAGATAGTGAACATTATCGGGACTCCTTAGATTCAATATTCAAGGGACCTATTAGCATTACTTTGCGTAATCGTCTGCAATGCCATGTTATTCGAGATGCAGCTAAGAATGAACTGGAGACTGAGGATCCCATTCTAGTCCTAAATGAAGTAACTATAGACCGTGGAATATCATCGTACCTCACTTATCTGGAGTGCTATTGTGATAACTCCTTTGTCACATGTGTACAAGGAGATGGATTGATTTTATCAACAACTTCCGGAAGCACAGCGTACTCACTGGCAGCTGGAGGATCAATGGTTCATCCACAGGCATGTTTCCATCTCTTATCGATTTCTGCAATTCATGTTTGTTTTATTTTCTTTTATTGAACAATTAAATTATTAGGAAGAGTTATTACATCTTGATTGCTTAAAACATTCATATACTATTATGCATACATCCATCCTAATCCTGTCAAAACTGATGTTTCTTGGAAAATGGAAAGAAATTCCTACTGGATAGGACAAACTAGCATCATATCGTTCTGAGCTGAATTCCTGGGCTTACCGAGCCTGGATAACTCAAGTTATTTTGTACGGCATCCTTTTCTAATCTCAAGTGGTGGGGTAATTTATTAAATTACACTATATCCTATATAATATGAAATATTCGCACTCGATGTTCCTAAGTTTCTATTCAATACGACATTTACACTTTCTAAGTTCAAACAATAAAGTAATCATAGTGTAGATCAAGAACAAAGTTACTTAGTTATGGCTGTTCATTATTGTTTTGATGAAAACCAAATGTTGATCAAGATGCTGAGGCTTTTGTGTTTTTGTTGTCTACTTCACTTAGTAATATTTATGCCTTCCACTAACAGGGAGAATCGATTAAAGTCATACCCATTGATTGAAACAGCAAAAGGGCTTGCTAAAATTTCACAATGCAAGTTAATACCATCCAGACTGTGCATCTAAGACACATCATGTTGCAGGTTCCTGGAATCCTCTTCACACCAATTTGCCCACACTCTCTATCATTCCGACCTCTGATACTGCCAGAGTACGTGACAATTAGGGTTCAAGTACCATTCAACAGCAGAGGACATGCGTGGGCGTCATTTGATGGCAAAGACAGAAAACAATTGGCACCAGGTGACGCTCTTATCTGCAGCATTGCACCATGGCCAGTGCCCACTGCTTGCCAAGTCGACTCCACCAATGACTTCCTTCGAAGCATCCATGAAGGCCTCCATTGGAATTTGAGGAAAAGCCAGTCTTTTGATGGTCCCCGTGATTAGTAAACCGAGAGAAAAGAATTCATGCGGAGGGTCCTTTATAGAAAATCATATCTGGAGGTAGGATGATTTGACACGTGTCCCTCGACATAAGTCTTGAATCCGGGGTTAATCACCATATAATATATTCTATATAGGACCCTCCATAGAATGAACTCTCTCTCTCTCTCTCTCTCTAGACTGGTTTTATTATTCATGCCAATTGTATGCTTTGTGCCATTAGAGGGAGGAAAACTCCCTTGTTTACTGCTATGCTAATCCACAGCTCCTCTGTAAGGCTAGCTGCTGCTTCTGTATGTAATGAATGTTATTGTAAAAGCAACTCATAGATGTACAGCATGGAAAGAAGTAGCTACTATTCAAGCAGAGTGTAAGAGATCGTTATCATTATAATTATGGACTCTTAAGAAGTTACTAAAAGGAATAAGCTAAAGCTTCTGTATGAATCTACATTGTAGTTTTACTTGTGTGTAGATTTCGACGAAAGGGTAAACCTAATTTTCTTCTTAGAGCAAGATGTATACATAGCATAAGACTATGATCAGTTAGTTTTTAGACATAATCTGATGACCAAGAATGCAAAACGGAGCGGTGATATATATATTTTTTGAAAGGTTTTTCGCTTAGTTCTGTTTTGTGTTGATCTAGAAGCTTTATGGTAAACATTGTTAAGGAAGCAAGCAGCAAAAGATTTGCATGTATAGTGCAGAATAATTCAAAATTTTGTTCATGAACCCATTTTGTATCCGCTAAAACAAGTATAGTGCAAAAGATTTACATGTATAGTGCAGAATAATTCAAAAATTGAAGCTTAATAGCACTTTTCATTCTACCGTATTCTTATTATTTGGTTGTCTTAAACTTGATAGTGTAAAATTTTGTCAATTATCAACTTTAATTATATCATTTGGTGTTTGCTGTATCTTATTATTTTGGTTGGTTGCTTTAAACTTGATAGGAAAAAAAACAAAAAAAATAACGGATAAGACCAATCCTAATTAGATTAGATGTGCAAAACAAAACGCTAAGCCGTGCTTAGCATGGGATCAATGCTAGGTGAAATAGGGAATGAATTTATTTCTCCAGGGATCTAGGAGAGAGCTGTAGTAGTGGAATGTGGACACGGGGCCTTGCGGAGAGGAAACCCCCTGCACCAGGGGCAATATAGGAAAAGCGAATCCACATTATCATTCCCTCTTTTAATTAAAAAATGAAACTAAAATAAAAAATAAAAATAAAAAAGGGAAATAGGCAGTGATAGATGACGATGCCGATGATAGGGTGATATAATAGACGACAACTCCCCTCCGCCAATTAAAAAGATAACTCGTGTTTGTAGTTTTTGTTTTATGGTCGGAGGAGCCAACAGCTGCGAGAGAGAGAGAGAAGATAAGCGAATAGTTCAATGGCGGTAATTAGGGCGATGGGGATGGCGGCTGTTTCCATGGCGCCCTCCTCCGCCGTTCCAAATCAACGTTCTCCTTCTTCTTCTTCTTCTTCTTCTTCTTCTTTCCTCTTCGGGAGGAGGAACTCCTCACCCTCTTTCTCGCCGTCTCGCCGCTCTCTCCGCCTTCGTCGCCGTCCTCCCCCCTCTGTTTCAACTGCCGATGAGGAGGTGGCCTCGGCCACGGAGGCCTCTTCTTCTTCTGCTGCTGCTGCAGGTGGTTTGAATCTCTTCTCAGCTTTTATCCATCTGTTTGTTTATGAAATTGATCCTGTTCTTGAGCTTCTGCTTTGTGTTTTGATCTGTACATCGATTTTAGATCTTCAAAGCAAAGCAAGCGGCGTAACTAAATATAAAAGATTTTGTGGTCTTTTGGTCTGAAACCCAAAGTCTTATTAGACTAGGCTGTAGGATTCAAGATTTCACATTAGGGAAGAGTTTCTTTATCCAAACATCATCAGTTGTACTCTATGCAGATTGCTCAATATGCATATACCTCAAATGGACAAAGTACTGTAGTAGACCAAGCTTGATTTCCAAGGGACAAGCATAAATGAGTCAGTTAGCTTGTCAAAACTAGTCATACAATACTCTCTACTGTTGTCCCTAGAGCATTCTTGACTTATTTCCTTCAATTATGTGGCTGTTCCCAGCCAGTATCTTCATACATATAAGAACGATAATTATCTTCAGTGGGATTGGTTTTTCTAATGATGTCAGCATAGCGATTGTTCTCTGCAAGCCAAATAGCTAACTGTGTGCTTGTCTGTTCCCTCTTATTCCTAATTTGAATCGTAGATATATGCAAAGGAAATTGACCTTCAAAGCATAACTGAAATAATCTATGACCAGTTATATGTGTGTTTATGTGCGTACAGTACTATAAACCAATCAGATTATTTTATAGTTGCAATTTTGAGTTGTTCCCCTTTATTTATCCTGGAATACACTTATTCTTATACCGCTATTTGATCTTATAATTTCTAATATTCCTATGGTGAAGATATCATATATGATTTCACTATTTAAATGACTGCTCAACAAATGTTATGGTGGTGCACACAACTGAGGGAGATCTCTTGAGGGCAACCATAGGTTGTACGTATGATGGAGTTAGATGCCTACATCCATTAATAGTGTGCACATCGATACAATGCAAACCTTTTTTTTAAATGTACATTTGAATTTGAGATCCTGGACTGCATAGATCTAAAATTTTTGGATCGAGATGTTTGAAGATGGCCTTGTTACTTTTTGTTTGCACTCGAGCGACTATATGTCAGGGTGTGTTGTGCATTTGATCCTTATCAATTGCCTATCTTGGATTCGGATATAGTATTACTGAATAATCACAACCTCTGATTGTGGTTCCACTTTAAAATATGCATGCTGTGCTCACCTCAATATTTAACCAGTTCTCCAGTGGTTAATTGAAAACCTGATATCCTCTGTCATACCCATAGTAATTTCCTTCTCGTGATGTATTAATATTGTTGCTATGTATATTATATGTACTTTGCAAAAAAAGGCAAATCTACGTAATCGAGAAAATCATAATAGTTCCACATTGTCGCAACACATGCAAAAGAAGGCATATTTTAATGTTCTCCTGTTTCATGATTTGGCATAATGTTTATATTCATAAAAATTCGTTCACACCAGCCCATTGTAGATTCCAGCCCTTCCTATATTTTGTAGCTATAAGCATTTGATGCTGGTAGTGAGTTAGATTTTGTTATGATAACTTTTTGTTCCTTCATTGATATTCCTTTCTGCTCTCATTTATCTTGTGCGAATGTGTTCTTTTCTTCATGGGTATATTAGAGACTTTTGCTTCTTGGAAGTCACACTAGCATGTTTTGCAATCATTAGTGGGTCTTGTGCATTTTTTTTCTTCCCTTGATCGTATCACAGAGTAATGTAAACATTTGATACTTTTTATTTTCGATCGATTCTTTAAGTCAATTTTAACGATTATTGAGATTTAACCATGTAAACATTTATGTTTCTCTGGTAACTGTAAAGTATTAGAAGGCATCTTCATTATGATAAATTGAACTAGAAATGTTATTTATACGTAGAGTCGATAGTTAGTTGAATACTTGTTGCAGGTTCTTATGCAGGAGTTGAGAATTTAGTTATCATAGGCTCTGGCCCAGCTGGATACACAGCTGCAATTTATGCGGCACGTGCAAATTTGAAGCCTCTAGTGTTTGAAGGGTATCAAGTAGGTGGTGTTCCAGGAGGACAGTTGATGACTACAACTGAAGTTGAAAATTTTCCTGGGTTTCCTGATGGAATAACTGGTCCTGATTTGATGGATAGGTATACAACATATATGGTTTATCCAGTTAAACATTTTCTTTCTTGTGGTTTATATTTCAGTGTTACAAGCAGCCTATAGATTATACGGCGGTCCTTCCATACCGATGTGCTAACTGTCTCATTGTCATTACATTATTAGGATGCGGCGGCAAGCTGAAAGGTGGGGTGCAGAACTTTTTCAAGAGGACGTTGAATCAGTTGATGTGAGGAATCACCCATTTATTATCAGAAGCAGTGAAAGAGAGGTGAATGCTATTTTCTAAGCATATTTCTCCATAATTATTTAGACTTCTCTTTGGAGATATATAACTGCAAGCGTCATTACTTGGGCACTGAACTGACCAAATGAGTAAGTCCAGTGGGCAATATGTGGGTAATGCATGTTATTGTGTTGTCATTTTCTCTGTTTAATAGAATATGAATTTCATTTCTTCTCTTCTTATCCTTAAGATTCAGGTATCAAGTCAGACACTTTGGTTATTGTGGAGAAACAACTAGAAATTACTGCTCTTAGGAGATCTTTCAGATAAGTAGTGGAGGGATTACGATGCGAATGCCCTAACTACATTACGTGATACTCACTGAGAAGAAATGAGAAAAATACATTACACGGTACGAAAATAATGATGTCCTTGGCAATCATTCTGTTGAGACGTGCAAGTAGATGACTGGTGTGAGGGAAGGTCCATTGTGGCAGGAAGATCTCCCTCATTTGGAAAGTGTTAGTATTTGTAAATGCACTTAGATTGATAAAATTTGATCCTAAACCATATAAAATCTCCAATATGTCTGGTGAGGCTTCAGCAAGCATATGATAAGGGCCTGAGGCAAAAAAAAAAACTAGGGTGCTATCTACAGAGCACACTTAAAATTATATCATATTCATCTAAAGTAAGGAGGCCCAAACAAATCTTAGCAGATGTAGAGGCATTGCAGGGAACCGTTTGTTGAAGGCAACAAGTGGTGCTGCAAATAGGTGATTGGAGCTTTATGATAGATTGCAAGCATTGCAGTCTAGCTGATCAGGGGAGTGAGAATCATAATGTGATCTAATACAGAATGGTATTCACATACATGGATACATGTCTTCTGTTTCAAAGCTGAAGACTAACTAGGCAGCTAGGATCCTAATTCTGGTGCCCCACTTTTGTCACCTTTGTCGGTTAAATGTCATGGTCAATACTCTGCTGTTTCCTTTGTTACAGATGAGGTCTTGTCATATGTTTTAGCAACTTTTTTTAATTTTTTTTGGATGGAATATTTTCTACTTATATGCTTACCGACATTACATTAATCCTCTTTGGAGCTTATAAGAACAATATCAATTATTTTTATTGGCGTTTCTAATTATTTCTACTATAAAAGTATCATCGTCCTTTCGCTGCTTGGACGTGGTTATTGATAAACATCTACTAATATAACTAGGAAATTTATATGGGATTTAGTGGTCGTTACCAATACTACGTTATTGTATGCAATAGACCCAAAGAGTCAGACATAGCATTGTTGCCTATGTTATTAAACCTCTTTTTGTGCTTGTTTTAGAAGTCATGTCTAATTTGACACGCCATTAGCCATGCAAAGGAAATCTTGTTTTATCTCATTAAATGCTTGTCTTTGATGATTCCCTTCAACATGAGTATATAAGTTAAATCAGTTAAATCCACCCTTGCAACTTGTCTGCTTGATTTTATTATTTGTTTCTAATTTTAGTAATTTGTTTATTTTAGGTGAAATGTCATACACTGATTGTAGCTACAGGAGCTACTGCTAAAAGGCTTAGATTACCACGTGAAGATGAATTTTGGAGTAGGGGAATAAGTGCTTGTGCAATATGTGATGGGGCATCACCCCTATTTAAGGGTCAAGTTCTTGCAGTTGTAGGAGGAGGTGATACAGCTACTGAGGAGGCATTGTATCTTACCAAATATGCTCGTCATGTGCATCTTCTTGTTCGGAGAAATCAACTGCGAGCATCAAAAGCTATGCAGGATAGGTGATTAGCTGTAAACTTTGTCATTTCTTCTCAATATTAGTTGCAATACATAACCAAAATATTCTGCTTAAAAAGCATGAAATACATCAGTCATAATTGCCCCGTCTTCAAAAACTTTCATGTGTTTTATTTTGCATTATATTTTTGTCCAATAGATTGAAGGTTTTTCAACTACTAGGAAGAAGCCTCTATTCAATAGTGACTCATATTAGAACTTGAGGACTTCTGAAGAACGAGAACTTCTTGCATCATGATGAGGGACATAGCACACTAGTCCCCTATACTTGGTTTTTATAACACAAGAAATTTTTGCACCATATTGTCAAAATATGTAATAGCATCTGTTACAAAGTTGAATGATAATAATATCATCAACAGTTGTACTTGTAATGAACTATTAATCTTGGCAATTTTTTTAATAGATGAATGGCAAGAATATCCATGAACTGTACAACTGTATTGTGGAGAGACCTAAAAGTTCACTGCAAACTGACATAAAAAAACTGTTAAAATAATGGTAAATTTAGTAAGGTTGATGTTTATGGTCATTAGAAATTTGTGACTTCTTTTTCTTGTTATGCTGTGTGTGTGCATCAACAACCCCTCTTCCAGGTGGCTGTAGAAATTTGTGACTGATTTTTCTTGTTATGCTGTGTATGTGCAGCAACAACCCCTCTTCCAGGTGGCTGAATGTTACGTAGTATGTTCTATAATGACCTTACAAAGTATTTAGGCCGTGAAAAGTAGTCTCAAGCCAGAATCTGATCAGCATCTGGTGGAGTGTATTCACTTCATTTTTGGCATCATGCCACAAAAAGATTTTATATAGTGGCATGGCATCATTATGGCATCATGAGGGTACAAGCGGTCCATATGTAAGATTATGCATTCACATCGTGAAGAAAGCACACATGTAAAAATAAAAAAATATAAGCATGCTTTAATTTATATAATTATATAGGTAAGATGAGAGTTGTAGAAAGAGGTCCATTCAGGTCAATTTCAATTTTTTTTTTTGGGAAGATATAGCATCATATTGATTGAAAACTAGGCGTATACTCCTATATTTCTTGATTGGTTAAGGTTCCTTTTCTCCCCTTGTCTAAAAGAATTGCGTGTTCATGTCAATCTGTTAGTACAACTTTTAATGATGGTAAAATTTCAATTTCCTGAATGTTTTTTTAACAGGTTGATTATGGCGAATGTTTCACAGAGTATTCAACAATCCGAATCTTACAGTGCACTTCAACACTGAGGCTGCGGATGTTGTCAGCAATAGCAAGGGCCAGATGTCTGGCATACTATTAAAAAGAGCTGATACTGGAGAGCAGTCGCTTCTAGAAGTGAAAGGTCTATTTTATGGTATAGGTCATACTCCAAACAGCCAGTTGCTAGAAGGTCAGGTTGAACTGGACAGCACTGGCTATATTTTGGTCAAAGAGGGTACTGCTAACACTTCTGTGGAAGGTGTCTTTGCTGCTGGTGATGTTCAGGTAATTTCCATTTTATTCCTTAGCTTTCTGTTGGCAGTATATCGCTATTCATCAGACTCCTTAAACTGCTACACTTCTGATGGTAAGTCTGATTGGTAGTAGGCAAGTATTATTATATAGTTGCTTTGAGCTACTCCTAAATATATTGTCCATAAATTTTCAATGTTCAAGAATTTTGCTGCTAGGATCATGAGTGGAGGCAAGCAGTAACTGCTGCTGGATCTGGATGTATAGCTGCTTTATCTGTTGAGAGATATTTGGTGACCAATGATCTTCTTATTGAATTTCACCAGGTAATATGCTTCTAATACGTTCATGGGCGTTTACCATAGTTCATCAAAAAATTTATGCAGCTCCTGATTCTTTATTATATGTTTTTATTAAAAAGGGATTTAAGGTTTCTTCAGCATGAGTTTGGCTTGAAATTATAAGCAAATTTGCTATAATGCGTGTGTTTGCGTTCCTTCCCACAGTAGTTTGAAGTTGCACAGGTTCTCAACTAAGCATTTTTTTACATATTTGTTTATCAACAGCCTGTACGTGAAGAGGAAAAGAAGGAACTTTCAGATAAGGATGTGCAAATGGGCTTCGACATTACACGTACTAAGCATAAGGGCCAGGTAATTATAAACATAATTAATGACTTATCATTCTAGAGGCTGGAATCCTCTATGGTGTTGTCATCTATTTGAGAGTATGATGCTGTTTATGCTGTCCATCAGATAGTTTAACTTTGACCTTGTATATTGCAGTACGCTCTAAGGAAGTTATATCACGAAAGCCCAAGGCTAATATGTGTTCTATATACTTCACCAACATGCGGTCCATGTAGGACATTGAAACCTATCCTGGGCAAGGTATTGTGCTCTTGGCCAATTATGTCATTTCAAATGTTCATTGTATAGAGAGGTTTTAAACAAATAATCAGATCAATTCTGTCAAAAGTTAGATATGAAGCCACCATATACCTCCTGTATATAACCAGACAAATATCTGTCAAAATGCACCATACTATTGATCAGTTTATACATGTGTACTTGTCTGGTTAAAGAATATGGTAAACAATCATCAATTTCATTTATGTGCAGGTGATAGATGAATTTGATCAGAATGTACATTTTGTTGAAATTGACATAGAGGAGGATCCTGAAATTGCAGAAGCGGCAGGAATTATGGGAACACCGTGTGTGCAGTTTTTCAAAAATAAGGAAATGATCAAGTAAGAACAAGACTCTTAGAAACATATCGCCTTGCTAATTCAACTATCTAGCATTTCTTGAATGCACGTATGATGCACACAACTTTGGGGAATAGAAAATAAAGTCTAAATGTCATCTTATTGAAGAGTTCTAGTTTATTTTGGATTGGGGAAATCATAACTAGTTTACGATTAAATATTTGATTTGAGTTCAGATCAGGTATTTGGCTTGAATAGGAATAGTTATTTGATTTGAAATTTGAATTCAGGTCTTTAGTCTATAAATACTCTTCTAATTTTCAGTTTTTATATGGAGAGATTGATTTGATTTTGATAAAATTCTGTGAGTTGATTGCATGTGATTTGCATCTTGGTTTTTGAGACTACAAATTCCTTCTCTTTTTCTGAGAGCTTGACTCCCATCTATTTAGTTGGGTAACGAAGAATAGGTTTGGAACTGGAGAAATTTGGAAAAGAATCTAAAAGCATTTATAGGGCGATAAAATAGGGAAACACATTCTACCAAAAGAGAATCACACCCTCAGAAAAGGACAAGCATCTTGACAAAAGAGAATCACACCCTTAGAAAAAGAAAAGGAACCACGCCTTCTAGGATTTTGTGGTTTCGCGCCAAGAATTTTCTTGCACCTTCAAAAGCTAATCTCTGTTAAAGTCCCTGAGGAGGATGTCCTTAATGGATCTGAATGGATGAAAAGAACTGGTGTAGCCATGGAAAAGGCTCTGTCAGTGGTAGTGGTTTGTTTTGATGCTTTCACATCTTAATATTCATGGATTTTCATACTTATTATGCATTATTATGCAGCTCATAGCTTGGACTGAGGTGTCTGAAAGCGCTATTGTACACGATTGCTGACCTAGTCTTGTGCTTTTGGTGTGTGCAGGTCTGTATCTGGTGTAAAAATGAAGAAGGAATACAGGGAATTTATCGAGGCAAACAAATGAAATGGAGCCTGGATGCTCAGCAGTTTTCTTTGATATTATTTCAGATTCTGTTTTTATCTTGTGAGATGCCATGTGATTTGAGCTGGACATTTTTTTCCCATTTGAGTTATTTAAAGCATGGTGCTTATGCATGTTCATGCTCTTTTTTGTACCAAGGGAAATAAATTAATACCTCACCTTTTCATTCATGCCTGTTGAATTGTAATTCTAGATGATCCATCAAGCTTCATGCACATTCAAAGTTGATAACTGTCACTTCTTGCAATTGCTTTTTTGTGTTTCCAGCTCACTTATTCAGATATCCCTACAAGATATAAGAGCTTGAGCTCAATATCTCAGTTTCTGCCCTTATATGATTATGTAAAAAAACATCTTCTCGGTTGGTGATCAGCTGCTTATGGTTTTTTTGTTTTGTTTCTGCATATGATATGTGCCTTTATTTCCCGGTGAACTTGTGACTAGACATTCTTTTATATTTCTATTTTCTTTCCTTTTCCACAATATCTAGTTATTCTGTCAGCAAGAATCTTGCTGCCTTTTCCATGAATTATGTGCTTCTTCTTGGTTTTTTTTTTTCCATGTAATATGTGCGCCACAAGGTTTGATACTCCATGCACGCTCAACTTGGCGAACGAGACCGCGAAGTTTCAGTAACTTTGCAGTTAAATATCAAATTAAAATTTCTGCTCAGGATTAGATCCTGCGTTTTGATGTCTCATATAAAAAGCTGCGAAATGACTCCGTGGTATTTTTCAATTTCCTTTTCTTCATCTTCCTATTGCACCTATTGACTTGCGTATTATAACTTCGTTTGATCCTCTTTATTTTTTTTTATTTCCTTATGGGTTCGTAGGTAAAACCATATCCTTAATCCTACTAACAGTTCAATAGCCTGATCATTAATTAATCAAAAATAATGGAAAAACCTATCATCCCGGTCTGTAGCAAGGTCATCTTTAATTTGTGTCCACATAAAACAAATAAATTTGTGCGATACCAGTCAGCCCAAAAACAATGGGCCATTGTCTGGGCCCATTAGCAGCCCGAGATGTTTATCCTGTAAAAGAGGAGCAAAGCCGAGGTCCCCAAAAGAAAACCCGAGAGAGCCTTATCCCCTCCAATCGATCCCTCACAAAATTTACGCACGCACGCCCTCTCTCGCCTGTCTCTCTCACTCAACAATAGCAGCAGCGAGGGAGCAGCAATGGCCGCCACCGCCGCCGTCGCTGCCGTCGCCGCCGTATCCTCTCCTTCTTCTTCTCTCTCGCACCCAAAACCTAACCCATTCCGGCTCTGCTCCCACAATTTCTCCCCAATCTCCCTCCATCTCACGATAAAACCATTCCTCCCTATAACCTCCAAGAGAGTCAGCCTTCCTTCTCCTGCGGCCGTGGCCGAGGCCGAACTCGCTGAAGATGCCACCGACGAAGACGATGCTGCTGCTGCGGTTGCTGCTGCTCCCGCGACTAAGCCCAAGAAGGGAAAGGCCGCTTTGCCCCTCAAAAGGGACAGGGTAATCACTCTTTGAAATGTTTGGTACCCATTTGTTTAAATTCGTTGGGTTTTGGGTTGAAATTGGAATGGAGGAGTCTTTTCCATACAAATTCTATGAATTTTTACTAGCATGATAAAAAATATTTTCCCAGCAAAATACTAGCCGGAAGCTGACCCCAGTTGTGTAATTTAACTTGAGGGTTTACAATCTCACCTAAGTAATCAATGTTTCTTTTCAATGGTTTCGAAAATTTGATTGATCTAATCTAATGTTATTGGTCTTGGTGCAGACTCGATCGAAGAGGTTCTTGGAGATACAGAAGCTGAGGGAGAACAAGAAGGAGTATGATATTCCCACAGCCGTGTCACTTCTCAAGCAAACTTCAAGCACCAAATTTGTGGAGTCAGCAGAGGCTCATTTCAGGCTGAATATTGATCCTAAGTACAATGATCAGCAGCTGAGGGCCACAGTTCTGTCCTAATTCTGTTTCTTTTCATTTCTAATATTCAAAGTTAGAAATTCTTTTGAGGCGATTTGCATATTTTTCAATGTGCCTGTATATGTAGGTGAATCTGCCCAAGGGGACAGGACAGAGTGTGAAAGTGGCCGTTCTTACTCAAGGTGCGTAACTAGCTATGATCAGTCTTATGAACTTAACTTAATTCAACCTCGATTTGAAACTGAACTGTGTACATTGTGATGCCACTTGTTCCTACTGATAAAGCATGCCAGTTTTACCTTAACTGCGAATTATTCTCTTATCTCTTTTGCTGTGTTTCTTATTCTTGTGTTCTATCCATTCTTTTAGACAGTTACATGTCCAGTAGTGTGAGGCTTGAGAGTTTTTGACTTATTGGTGTTAGCATTTAAGAGTTTCCTTCCCACTATACAGTCTACAATTAAAAGTTTTGAAAATATGCACATGCCGCTTTGGTCATACCTTTCTTTCGCTTAGATCTTCTGTTTATAACACATTTCCATAATCATGATTTTATCAGTTTTATAATTATGTGACCACTTCCATGTCCAAGTGGAAGGGGGCGAGAAACACACATATACATATGCGCATGTACAAAAAATATGGACGCATCTTTACATTAAATGTGGAAACAAGTTTGTAATAATAGAATATGAATAATGGTTACATATGCTAACAATTGATGTCACACATTTTTTTGACATTTTGCTGGGAAAAAGTGTTAGATCTGCATCCTTTAATAGAATACCTTTACAAAATAAATTACTCTTATCTCATTTCGTAAATCTTATGTCGATACTGTATTTTTATAATCCAGCTTCTGTTTCAACATCCCTTTCCATTCATATATAAATGAAAGCAAACACATGTCTTGAGCCTCTTGACATGTAACAAATATGGAAGTTCATGAGAAATATTGTAAAATCTATCTTGAGAAGCATTTGATGACATGCCTAAATTAAGAAATACATACAATTTTGAGTAGAGGTTGTTGGAAAATCGGGGCCGGATAGAGCAGAGTCGCAACTAATATTAGTGGAGAAATAATAAATTGGACACATATTTTTATGTGGAAAACCCCTAAATAAATTGAGGTAAAACCACAAGTAAGAGTGGAAGAATTCACCATGAGGAAAATTTTAGGAGTTACAATATCTCTCTGATACAAGAAGAAATTCTCTCTATGTTTCTTTCGCTCTTCTATTTGAATTGGAGATATAGATGAACTTTGAAGCTTGCTCCTTTTATCGCAAATTCGGTTTCAATTTGTCAAAAAATGCTCCTATGCAATTACTCCATTTTCGGTGTCCAACTCCGATTTGTTACAAGTTATGGGTTGATTAAAATTTTGGTGCCCTCATTTTTTTGTTCCTATAAGAAACAATGTATTTTTTTAAAAGTTGTGGCTCCATCCAACAATCTCCCACTTGAAGATTTGATTAAGAGTCAGTCATATTTTCACACTATTCTTTCTATGTTGCCATTTCCATGAAGTAACACTGAGCATGATGTATAAGAACCAGTCGAGTTCGAGGCTCTAGAAGTTCGAAGGTCAGCTCATGATAAAAGACCACTGACTTGGCACTCGGAGTATGTTATGGAGAGTAATGTTGCATACTGCCTTCTAACAGAGGATGGAGAGCTATTAACTTTTCATAAAGTTATAAATAACACCCATGCATCTTTGTGGATGGTAGCAATGCGGGAAGAAATTGAAGCTCTCTTTAAAAATTAGACTTAGGTATTTATTACTACTACAAGGAAGAAAGACTACTGAAAATAAATGTGTCTACAAGATCAAGCGAAATGACAACGATCAAGTGAAGCGATATCATGCTAGACTGGTGGTGAAAGGATATGCTAGAAAGAAGGTATTGACTTTCAAGAAATATTTTCTTATGTAGTTCGATTTACAACAGTCCTGGTAGTCCTGACTATGAGTGCTATATGACTTACATCTAGAGCAGCTAGATGTGAAAACAACCTTTCTTCATGGAGGACTTGAAGAAGAAAAAGAGTTTGCAGGTTAAGCAGATCTCTGTACGGTTTAAAACAGGTGTCGAGGTGTTGGTACAAGAGATTTGATTTATTCATCATGAGCCTAGGTACAACAGACTTAATGTAGACCCTTATGCATACTTCAAGAGGTTTGGTGAAAATTATTTTGTTATCTTATTGTTGTATGTTGATGACATGTTGGTTGCAGGCTTCAACAAAGATCGTATCAAAGGATTGAAGGCACAATTGGTTAGGAAATTTAAAATGAAGGATTTGGGATCTGCAAACAAGATTCTAGGGATGTAGATTCACCAATACAGAATTAATAAGAAGATTTGACTTTTCAGAAAAATTATTTGAAAAAAATCTTGCGGCTTTTTAACATACAAGATTATAAGTCAATTTTTACCATACTTCCTGTTAATTTAAGTTATCTTCTAGTATGAGTCCCAGCAGTGAAGAAGAGAGGATGGGGATGTCTTAAGTAGTGAGAGTGGTGGAAAATTTAATGTTCACTATGATTTATATGAGACCAAGCATAGCACAAGCAGTGAGAGTAGTTAGTCGATACATGATTAATCCTGGTAAAGAGCATTGGAATGTTGTAAAGAGGATTTTAAGATACATTAAGAGGACCTCAGATGTTGCATTATGTTATAAGGGATCAGACTTTATTGTCAGTGGATATGTTGATTCTGATTATGCAGGTGATTGTGATAAAAGTAAATCCACCACAGACATATGTTTGCAATTAGTAGAGCTGTAAGCTGGGTTTTAAAATTACAGTCAATTGTGGCTACATCAGCAACAGAAGCAAAATATATAGCAGCTACACAACCTATTAAAGGGGCAGTATGTTTGAAAATGGTATTGGAGGAACTCGGGCATGAACAAAAGAAGACTTTTCTATTTTGTGGCAGTCAGAGTGCTTTGCATTTGGTAAGAAATTAGTTATTCATTCAAAGACAAACACATTCCAGTTGAGTACCGTTTCGTTCATGAGAAAGTGGACGAAGGAATAGTGGATATGCACAAAATTCACACTAAAGATAACCTCGCAGATTTTTTGACAAAAGTGCTCGATACTGACAAATTTATTTGGCATTGATCCTCTTATGGTCTAACGGAGACGTGAGCAATAAGAAAATGATAAGATAGAAAGAATGGTGTGAAGATATGATTGATTCTCAATCAAATCTTCAAGTGGGAGATTGTTGGATGGAGCCGCAACTTTTGACAAAAACATTGTGGCCCACATTATTTTTGACAGGAATAAAATAAAAGTTGGGCACCGAAATTTTAATCAACCCACAACTTTTGACAAATCAGAGTTGGGCATCGAAAATGAAGCAATTGCACAACCGCGTTTTTTGACAAATTTGAACCAAATTTGCCTATAAAGGAGTAGGCTTCAGAGTTCATCCGTATCTCCAATTCAAATAGAAGAGAGAAAATAGAGAGTTTCTCATTGTATAAGAGAGATATAGTAACTCCTAAAATTTTCCTCATAGTGAATTCTTTTACGTTAAATTTTATTTAGGGGGTTTTTCACATAAAAATTCGTGTGTCCAATTTATTATTTTCGCATTAATATTAGCTGCGACCCAGCTCTATCTGGTCCCGATTTTCCAACGAGAGGTGTCCTTCCAGGAAGGTTGATAACTACTCAAGCGCCATGATTCCTCTGCTATCCAAAGGTTTCAAGGGACTGCAAGGAAGACTATATTTGATATGTAGGCATTACCTGATGGCAGATCACCATGTACAACATCAACAATTGGGATGAACGTATGGTATGAAGGAATTGGGATGGATGTATGGTATGAAGGAGTTCAAGATCAAGGTTTAAATGGAGGATAACAAACGCCAACATTTTTACCCTATTGTTGATGCTGATGGCGTTCAAACGTAGATTGCCCTATAGTGGGGACAAACTCGGGTCATTGTTTATGGAGAACATGCTCTTGTTACCAGGAAATTCTTTAAATTTCCCTGTCTAAGGAGTCTAGGCTAACAGTTTCACAGCATGATTAATTGTTTGATGTAAAGTTGCAATGATACCCTTAGATCATTCTCCTAAAATAGCATTGTAAATTTATCAGTAATTATTACGCTGAACCTTCAATAAATATCTAATATATGGTACTCATTGTATTGGAACTTTCCAGGTGAAAAGATCGACGAAGCAAAAAATGCAGGAGCTGATATAGTTGGTGGAGAAGATTTAATACAGGAAATCAAGGGAGGATTCATGGACTTCGATAAACTTATAGCTTCTCCTGATATGATGCCTAAGGTATGTTTCCTCAATGTTGAATTCATTATGCTACTTTATAATACTACGCATTACTGGTTTTCGATCCAGCATATACAATATCTATACTATTGTATTAAAAACTTAGTGGGGGTACCAAATAATTTGAAGGACATTTTACATCCCAATAGAAATGTGAGGGGTATACAGGTAATTTTCCCATCCTTTCTTTTTGTTTTGTCTTTTCTTTTTCTAGAACATGCTAAGCTATAACATGGATATACAATAAGAGCTTACTAGTTAAATATCGATATAAATATAAAATGATAATGTTCTTTTCTAAAATAAATTATTAGATGTGAATGAATACAATAATTGGAATTTCCATATGTTTGAATCTAATATTATCGAAATTCAAAATATATCTACATACTTGGGTTAAAAATAATTAAATACAATAATTTAACGATAAAATATGAAACATACTCCTCATATTTACATTATTTAAAGTGCTCTTAGGATGATAGTTTGAAAATAATCCACCAAAATTACGATGATACATGTGCCCTATTTTCTTTCATTGAGATCACATTACCAGTCAAAGTGAAATACACATTATACCTAACTTCAAATAAGGTTACATAAAATAACTCATCTCCAATAGAAAAAATATCATAAAAGTATCTTATAAAACTCGATTGAAACTTTACTTTAAGTGCCCCTTTTATGTAAAATTTGGAATGATTAAGTTTTCTCATCTGTTGCACATGCATTACACGTGCAATAATGCTAGTTGTCTTAAATAGTTATTTTAAGATTTAAATGATCCTTCTAATGAGACTACTTGAAAATCTTGTGATAGATGTTTGTTTTCCCGAAGTCTTTAACCATTGACAAGCTCTTTTTTTCTCCATAACCATTTAGCTAATTGCCTGTAATTTTTAACAGTCATCATTGTATAACTCAAAGGGATGCCAACCTTTTTGTGTGGTTATTCTGTTTTAGTGCAGAACCTGCGATCCTGTATGTAGTTGATTGTTTCACTAATCAATGCTTAGATAGTGAATCAGACTTTTTCAGCTACCATTTAAACTTTTGTGGTTTTGTTCTGTATGCTCGCTTTTTCTTATTTGTCCAGTCAAATGCTTTTTAAGGCTGGGCTTTCCCATTTTTCTCTTATTGAGAGTTTTACATTATCTTCCTTCCTCAGAAATCTATATAATGGGAGAAAAGTTTAATCAAAAATTTTGAATAGCTCGTCGTCTTTTCTTCTTCTTCTTCTATTTTTTGCATTCTTCATACACAGTACAAAGTTTCATTCACTATTATTCATTCTTTATATTTTCGCCTTTTTTGTAAGGTTGCGAGTTTGGGGAAAATTTTAGGACCACGCGGACTCATGCCAAATCCTAAAGCTGGTACAGTCACTACGGATATACCTCAGGTAATACTCGAGTGCTGTGGAGAAAGTTGTTTCATTTTTAATTTCTGTAATTTAGTCTCAACAGTCTTCTAACATTGCTTTCCTGTTGATTATGCTCGCTTTTTTAACATGTCCGGAGACATAGAGCTCTTATTTTTTGCTGCATTTCCATTGACAACTATATTGACTTGATTTTTTAAGACAGATATTGACATCTACAAAGGGTTCTAGCTCTGACCTTTTAAATCTGTTGATAATGACTCGTACAGGTCAATATTGGCTACACACGACTAGTACTAGAAAGAATTTAAGGTTTAAAGTATTGAAAAAAATATATTTGGTAGTGTTATACCGAGAAAAAGCAAAAGGAGAAATCTAATGAACAGAAAGCTTCTGCCATCCGTTCTGATCCAAAATGGATTGAACCGTCGAAACTCCCGAACTAAAATCAAGACATAGTGAGATTTCAGACCTTGTTTATAGATTGTGGTGGATGGTATGTATGTTGACTTTGAATTGTCCATAAAGTTAACTGATAGGAAAGAGCATTCTCTTGATATGGCTGAGACCCTATAGCACAAAAAGAAAAAAGACACAGCTCACCCTTTTTCTCTTTGTTTAGGTGTTGGGTTTACCTTATAGCTTGGGAGCTGTAAACTTATCATTAATTTTCATGTAAACTAGTTTTTTCGGCATGCAATGTTTTGCCTGCCACTAAAATGGTTGTTAGATGGTATTGTAAGTTTAAGTATTTAGGTATTTGGGTAATTGAGCCAATATCCCTATCGGCTTATGTAACCCTCCTAATCTCTATTTAAGAGAGATTAAGGTTAGATGAAATAATAACTTTGCCATCTCTATTTTTCTACAATGATAATGTATGGGATGCAAATTTGACTCATGAAGGGTATAAACGGCATTTGTGGATTGTATAAGATCGCGAGCCCTACAGTAATCAATAACCATGTATCATCCTATGATAATCATCAATCATGCCAGCGTTCATCTAGTATAATCATCCGATTCATGCATAATTTAAGGAGGTTTGTTTCTCTAATCTCATCTGATGTTCTCCTTATTTAAGGCCTTGTGATACACACCAAAGAGCTCTTCTTGGTCATTGAAAATTTTACTCAGAAATGGATTATTACGGGCATTCTTTCGGCTGCTTTTCTAGTTAAGAAATTTTCTAGTGAGTTTTGTTATCAGCATTTAAATAAACGTTCATGTCTTAAAATTGTGAGCAGGTTGGTTATATTTTGGTTTAACACTATGCCTACAATTCTTTGTTCGATTTTCGAAGTCTCTCTTTGTGAATGGAAGAGAGTAAAATTAATATGGAGCTCTCTTCTTCTTTTTCAGGCTATCCAAGAGTTCAAGAAAGGGAAGGTAGAGTTCAGAGTAGACAAGACCGGGATTGTTCACCTGCCTTTTGGAAAGGCAAACTTTCCCGATGAAGATCTCATTGCTAACTTAATGGCAGCAATTGTATGTTCGTCTATCATCCTTCGAGCGCGTAGTAAAACTTTAACAGTATGTCATAGGCTGATGCAAACTGATACATGCTTGTTTATTGTTACCTATTGCAGAGATCTGTGGAAACAAACAAGCCCTCTGGTGCAAAAGGAGTGTACTGGAAGAGTGCACATATTTGCTCATCGATGGGCCCGTCAATAAAACTCAACATAAAAGAAATGCTCGACTACAAGCCCGCGGTGACAGTCTAACTATACTTTTAATCTGCAATCTCCATGTGTACAACAACGTCGATGCTCACAGAGAGAAGACCACGCAATGAGCGGAGAAACTAAAGGGTCCAATTTTTGATTGATACAAAATCTATGGAGTAAGCGGTAGGAATGTAATTATTCGGTCAGTACCTGGAGCGAGCTGGCTTTAGAATATGTGAGATTAGACTGGTTTGTTTATATGATGTGTTATGCTTCTTCGAGGTTATATTTCTCCGTCCGTGTGAAATCAATTTACTTTCTCATTCATCCTAATGTGTATGATCCCTGCGGCCAGTCTCGGTCTATATTGGGGTTTGTTGTCCCCTAACCAATGAAATTTAGCGACGCTATTAATGGATTGCTTTGCGGGTATGAAGTGGCTTGTTAAAATATCAATACGAACAAATATCTATTGCCTCGTTTTTTTTTTTATCAGTCGGCGTATACTTCCAAAGGCGACTTTCACGTCGAATTTGTCGGGAAGGAAGCGAGCGAAAAGTCGACGGGGACGTGTAATAACCCCAGCACCGCTGATTCACATGATTTATCTTCCATCATCGCCCCACTCTGTCTCAGGAGTAGTTTAAGAGTTCGCTTCCCCCAATTTTTCTAGGGGTTTTAATAAGTCATGGCATTGTTGACTATGGCCACCAAATGCTTCCCCTCTCATTCAGTTGGGCCAGCGAAAATCAAAGGCCCTGCCGCAGCTCCAAACCCGATCCGTCGTCGGCTACCGTTATTAGTTCGCTCCCCTCGCTGTGCTATGAGTTCGCCCTCACCATCGCCACCCAACTCTCCTTCCGCCGCCGCCCCCTTCTTGGATCCTTCATCGTCAGCAGCGGCGGCGACGGCCCACTCCGGTTACGAGCTCGCCGCCGCTGGTTCTTCTCCTGGCTCCGGCAACAGTGCCCTCGTGCACCTCACTCCGGAATCCGCAATCGAGAGGGTACGCTCATCCCCGACTTTCTTTTCATCGTTTCTGCCCTCGCCTGTTGTTTGACTTTTGAAGTTCCGTAGAAGCGGAAAACACTCGGTCTTATGCTGCTCATACTAACCTCTTATTGGTTTGTGCATGGCATTGTTGGGCAGGTCATTTTTGACTTCCGTTTCTTGGCTCTTCTTGCTGTTGGTGGCTCGCTGGCGGGGTCCCTGTTGTGCTTCCTGAACGTAGGTTTAATTTCTTAAAATGATTTTGGAAAATAATAATAATAAAACCTAAATATGTATTGCAATCTAGCTAGTCCATGTTGTTAATTGGGTCCTAACTATTTGAAAAACTTTTTTTTTTTTTTTAACAAATGTTAAATAGGGTTGTATTTACATAGTCGACGCCTATAAAGTATACTGGACATGCTGTACAAGAGGAGTTCACACTGGCCAAATGGTCCTGCGATTAGTCGAGGCTATCGGTATGAAAATCTTTCGCAAGCTCATTTTCGTTAACACTCTTCTCCTCTCACCGTCGATTTCTTCAGCAAGTTGTTATTATTTTCCTTGACAGATGTGTATCTTGCCGGCACTGTTATGCTGATATTTGGAATGGGTTTGTATGGATTATTTATCAGCAATTCCCCTCCCGGAATACCTCCTGCTGTAGACCGTGCCCTCAAAGGCTCTTCTTTGTTTGGAATGTTCGCTCTTAAGGTAATAGAACTATATATATGCATTTTCGTATTTCACTAGCTAACTCTCATTACATTCCTCTTCTGGAGACGATCGCTTCTATTTTCAGAATATTCCTCTCTTTACTTGCATTTGACTGGTATCGACGTTCCGAATTCTAAGTTACACTTCAAAACTTCAAATGCTTTCATGGTTTAAGTTCCGGTGTTCCTCTTTCTTTCCCGTAAATTAAAGAAAGAAAAAAAAAGAGCAAGCCATAAAGGTTGAAGCGAATCACTTTTTGCATTGGCTCGAGCATAAGCATTGCAGGTTATTATCTAGGTTTTCACTAATAATAATAACAACAATAATAATATTATTATTTGTTATTATTCAGGAAAGGCCAAAATGGATGAAAATTAGTTCCCTCGATGAACTGAAGACAAAGGTTGGCCACGTTATTGTGATGATTCTCCTGGTAAAGATGTTTGAGAGAAGCAAAATGGTGGTAATAGCAACGGGCATGGACCTCCTAAGTTATTCCGTGTGCATTTTCCTGTCCTCTGCATCCTTGTATATCCTCCACAACCTTCACAAGTCGGACTAGGAAAGGGTGATTTCACTCTGTATATACAGTCAAAGAATCTATTTGACATTTGTCGATACAAGTGTTGTAATTGAGATGCTAAGTTTCAATATATATATATGTGAGTCATGTCATCTTCTGTACGCCTTGTTCCATGATTCGGAGTGGAAGAGATCTCATCTGCTGAAAATATTTTTCAGGGGGGGAGTAAAAAGAGGTCTCATGTGCTTAAATTCATGCATCCCAATGCCTGTTGTTCTCTAATAGAGTTAGTAGGGGTGCAGAAAGTAGGATATTAAATACTGCAAAAAACTCAATGATGTTCATAGAGATTAAGAACAGAGCAAGGAATTAAGACGGTACCATCTCATCTGCTTGATTTCAACCGCTCTGATTTGAGGTAAAAGAAACGAAAATTTCAGTGAAGAAAAAGTTCACAGAGAGAGTAAAAGAAACACCCGGTGTATATCATTTGAATAAGACTCGTGTTTAAGTAAGAGATAGATACAACTTATTTCCTTTGTTGCTGTGCGTTAATTCTCTGCTGGGTCATGAACGACTATTACATACAAAATTTCATGCCCGCTGTCATGGCTGACTCTCCTAGATATTAACTGTAACCCATAAAAGCAAGGTAAAGAACAATGATTAAGCAACTGCTGAGTGAAAAACGAGAGTAACTGGTATAGAAGAGCCATTTACCGACTCCTGATTCTTTTCTAAACATTTGTAAACTAAGCTAACTATGTCAAAAGTAAGGAGGTTTAATTTCATTATCATCTGTATAGATCTTGGCCCCCCAAAGCAAAGCTATAGAGTCAACTAACTCTGTGTTGTCCCATTCGGTGCTACCTGGTCAAAAACAAAATTTAAAAAGAACACATATCAGAAATTAATTAGTTAATTACCATTGTAAACATTATTAATGCTTATGTACCATGTACAGGAAGGGATCTGTGCGCCCTCCCGTGCCCGTACGCTTCACTTTGGCCCTCTTCACCAGCCTGCAAGGTTCCCAATGAAACAATTCAATTAAGTACTGAATTATATCGGGGTCACTTAATGAAGAGTTTCTATAACACAGAAGGTGTCTATGCACATGTAGATAAACAACGGAACTACATAAACACGGTAAATACAAAGAGAACATAACACAAGGATTCAACATAGGTCAGTATCTTGACCTATGTCTACAGGGGAATACTACAAGGGAAATTCACTAGTAAAATAAAGAAGATTAAGACAAAAGAGGTCGCTCTCTAACCTCATTAACCAAACCCCACAAAGGGAATACCTCAATTGAGAACTCGAGAATTCTCTTGTTCACGTCCTTTTATAATGAACTCATCTTAGAATGAGATAGACAATTGAGTTAGTGGAATAGTGAGACAAGAGATTGGTGTAACAGTAAGACTAGCCCAGGTTCACACATGTAAGTGAAAGAGAATTCCAATATGAAAGAGAACTTCACTTTAAATTTTCTTCTTTGATGTTCACGGCATTCACATTCACAATAAGGCTGAAGCTGAAATGAAATTGAGATGTAACAATTAGTAATGATGGGAGCTTAAGGTAGTAAGGGTAAGAAGTGAATGGTTGGACCGACAGATATAGGAGAGGATGGCAGCAATGATGCACGATGAGAGCTTGTTGAAGGTTGGGGGAGGGGAAGGTGGGTGTCCAGTAGGTGGGAAGGGAATTATTATGGAGAGTGGTTGTCGATAGGAAGCGAGGGGTCAGGAGGAGACTTAATAGAGATGTGAGCAACTTGAGGGAGGTAGGGTGGGCTGACAGAAGGGAAGGGCACTGTAGTAGCAGGGAGTGGCGCTGGCAAGAATGGGGGTGGCAAATGGCGTATATAGAGCCCAACAAGTGGGGTTTACATAAAAATATCAAATTTATCTGAATTGTACATATTCTACAGGGTTTACATAAAAATATCAAATTTATCTGAATTGTACATATTCTACGGAGACTATACGGGCAATTATTTTCTATATTGTTGGTATAAGAGAACTTTTCAAATTATTAGGATAAAAAAGTAAATCAAAGTCAAAAATTTGGATAGAAGGACAAATTTCACTGAAAGTAAGATTTTTCCACATATCTAAACCTCAAGTCTTTGGTATTTTAAAAATTAACCATGATGTTGTGTTGTTTTACTAATTTATCTTCTAATGATGCTTAAACATGTTGTCTCTCTCTCTCCCTGTCTATTGTTATTAGAAATAAAAGTGGAATGTTATCTTTTTTTCTTTTAGGAAGATTTAAAAACTTAAAAGATGACCACTATATCTAGTTAATTAATTCGACAATTCTATTTTGATTTTTCTTCTTAATTTCTCTCACTCACTCTTAAAACTTATCCTTAATAAAAAAACATATTCCTCTAACCTATTCTCCTCATTCTACATCATTTCCCGTAACCTCTCCCAAACTGATCTAGGATCGTCGAGAGCAATTTAAAAGACATTTTATATTATAAAGCAATAAGGCATATCAAACTAGTACTTATAAGAGTTTAAATCCTCAATCCGCACCATAATTCGGAGGAAGGGTTTTTTGACATGGCACTAGAGCAAGTCAGGTTCAAATTCATCGAAATAAAGCAGCTTTAAGAGGGGAAAAAAATTGTGGCTTTAAGAATAAAAAAGATATTGTTGTATGAGTCCACATTTCGGCCCAAGAAAGACCCGTTCAACCTACATAGGAAATGTTGAAGTATAAAATTATAACCCTCAACCCTTATTGCAACTTTGGAGTGTTAGTGTAGTGGAGTAGTCCTTTAAAAATATTAAATATTTAGCATCCTTCCTCACTTGGACAACTCCAACCTTTAACTTTGTTCGAAAGGCAAAACATGAGAATGAAGAAATTTATTATGATTTTGAAAATGAAAAAATTTGAATTCATGATATCTTTAAACCCCATGCTACATACTGTAAAAAATGAACCATTTATCCAAAATTTAGACTTTCGAGATTACAGCTAACGGTTCACATTCAGTTAACATTAATTATTAACATCAGAAGTTGTTAGGTCTCTTGCTCTACCAATCAACACCAAATCCAACCTTAGGTCAGGTCAGAGAAAAATAATTTTGTAGCCCACAACATGTTTGCCCCAGATATTGTCACGCTAAATCAAGTTTGATTTCAACGACGTCATTAAAGAGTGTTGTTATGGTGAAAATTAAAGGACTAAATTAACAGATTGGTGTTAAACGTAGTACCTAATGACTAGATTGCTATTAAAAAAAAATTCGGTGACAATAAGGTATATAAACTTGCATGACAAGACATATAGGTCCAAAAATATTTTTTCTGACCAAAAAGCTCCGGCATCCTATCACGTGATCTTTCACAATCTACAAGAAAACCCAAGCTCCAACAACTTCAGAATGAAATCAACCCCAAAATTCCATATTTCTACAACAAAATCCCAAATTCATGTTTCTGTTTTGATTAAACCCCAAATTCATGTCTTTGTTTCAATTAAACCCTAAGCTCATCATCATCAATCACATAATGCATGAAACTGATTTCAAAATTTGAATTTTGAACTTACCTTTAACTGTGTCAAGACCCCCAAACAGTAGCAGTAGGATCACTACGATGCTAGGGCTGCACGAGTTTATGTTGACAAAGGCCCCCATCACCATCAGCGGGAGAGAATCCATGTCACCACAGTCCTTTTTTTTTCCTCTTCTCTTTCTCAAAGCTCAGTGGCAGGTGGAAAGTGGGGAAACTTTGGGCAGGGATTTAGCTTTAGGGAAGTTAATTCCCACCCTTTATCACTACCACATCGCCCATGTTTCTTTCGTATCCTTTAAGACGGCCACCTAAGCCGCACGTGATAGAATGCCGGAGATTTTTACCGGAAAATTAAATTTTGGGCCTATGTATCTCGTCGTGCAAGGTTATATACCATTTGTCGCCGGATTTACTTTTAATACAAATATGGTCATTAGGTACAATTTTGGATACAAACCTGGTAATTTAGCCGAAATTAAAGTGTCACAGATGTGACCATATCTTTTGTTAGTACGACATTAGGGTGGAAGTAGAAGAGTGTTTACCAAGCAGAACGATGAGATTTTCATTTTATAATGGTGTGTTTGGGTTGATTTTGTCACACATTGGTTAAATGGGAAATCAATTGTGAGTTTAAAAGAGATTAGGGTTACCTCACTCTAACAAATAGTTTTGGAGGTGATTTCTCTCATGTTTACCATAGTCAACCTCTTTTCTTCCTAGTTGCCAGGGAGCGGCACAGGTGGTAACATCGATATTTCAGTGTTCAGCAAGACTAGTTTAATGAAAAATCAAAAGATCAATGTCATGATTCCAGTATTCCATCAAGAGTAGATTTAGCGCACTGGCAGTTTGTATGAATGCAGGACTGCAGAAACGTGGTGGTATATGAGGAGTCAATTGTGGAATTGTAAGAGATTTGAATTCTCTCCCTCTAGCAACTAGCTTTTACAGTAAGTTCTCTTAGATATTTGCAGGATGCAATTGAGAAGTTAAGGAAATGGTGTTCATAGCTATGGTTTATTTTGGTTGAACAATTTCTTTTAAGGAAAAAGAAAGACTTTTTACAGGTTCTTTTAGTGAAAAAGGATAGATTTGATGGGGGAAAGAAATGAAAAGAAATGTCAATGTGAAGTTTAATCTCATTCTAGCAGAAACATATTAGAAAGAGTGGAGAAATAGATTAATTTGATTGTTGTTGTCTAGAGCAGAAATTGGCACAAAAACAGGATTTAGAGGATAATTTTGAAATACCAAAGATTTGGAATACAGATAGGCGAAAATCCCAAGAAAATATCATTAGCCTAGTAAAGTAAAGTAAAGTAAAGTAAAAAAAACGCATTGAGTTACTGGTGTAACCAACAAGAAGTAAACGAGCTTTGCCAAAATGAAGTTCGCTGCAAAAGCCCAAGGGGCTAAAGAACTTCGCCCGAAGAATGAAATTCACCAAGAAACGCCATCAATGGCCGCTGATAGAGCCGCGTTGCTAACAACGAAGGCTTGTCAGAAAAGACTATGAATACTCTTGAAAATCTCGCCTTGAATGGCATGTCAATTTCGAATGCCATGAGGCATTGAGGAATACCCAATGGGCTAAGGACAGATCTGAAGATCGCCATTACTGGGTAAACTTACTCATCGCTAACTCCAGTCGTGCTGACACATCCTCAGCACGCGGTCATCGAACTCCTCGAGCGGAGTTTCTTCCCCTAAAAATAGCACGACGTGGGGCCATGGTTGACAAACTTTGGGTGTTCTTAAGGAAAGCTAGGGTTTGAGAGTTCAAAAGTTGATCTCATGAAAAGGAGGGAGAGGAACAGTCCTATTTATAGGCTGAGATTCCCCCAATCTCGCTGAAAACTCTTTGCCGTGAACTTCGCCAAAAATCTCAACGCACACATCCACCAGATTTCCCGCTAACGAACTTCGCTAGAGATTTTGCCTCTAGATCTGCCAAGTTCCTCGCTTAAAACCTTCGTTGAATATTTTACTATCAAATTCTCTAAAGATTCTGCCTTCGACTTCGCTCGAGATTCTAGCCTTGAACCTCACCCAGAAATTCACCCGAAATGAGGTTCGCCAAATATTCCAATTTTTTTAAGTGAATCTCGCACGATCGACTTGATGAGATCTGCCAAAACTCAACTGTGTGAAGTTCGCCTAAGGTGATTGTTCCTCAAAAAGTTGAAAATTTTGCTCGATCAAATAGGGCATTGAGGCGAACCTCGCTAGAATGCTATAGTGAAAACTTCACTAAGCCATTCAAATTGAGCGAACCTTAACTCAATTTGTCAGTGGCATCGATATAGTGAACACTGCCAACATGACTCGATAAAATTCACTAAGTCTCAACTCGATTGAGACATCATTTAGCGGGCCTCAAATCAACTCCAGCTAACACAAGGAAGCC
>JBAKGM010000233.1:28141-41428 GCA_037177215.1 Asparagus racemosus | reverse complement strand
AGTCGACTACTAAGAAAAAATTCTGAAATTACAGAGTCTGTTTTAAGTCAGAGTAGTCGACTACTATGACTATTAGTTGACTACAAACACAGTTTTTCGACTACTAAGATGATTTCATCTACTATAATCCATGATTTTTGTCCACTTTTGTTCGTTTGACCCAATGTCAAATAACTTTGTCGAGTTCAAAATTCACGATTTCATGAGCAATAACCCACGATTTTTTCCCATTTTCATTCATTTCAATCCAATGAAGTTCACAATTCACGATTTCATCGGTTATAATTATGCACAGTTCGAAATTAACATTTTCATGAATTATAATTTATAACCGAAGATTTTTGTCCAGTTTTATGCATTTCGACCAAATACGAAATAATAAAATGGAGTTTAACATTCAAGATTTTCATGAGAGCTATAACCCAAGATTTCTGTTCAATTTTGATTGTTTTAACCGAATGGCAAATATTTATGTGGAGTTCAAAATTCACTACTTCATAAGCTATAATTAAATCGAGTTTAAATTTCATATTTCATGAGTTATAGCCCATAATTATAGTCCATTTTTGCTCGACTCGACCAAATAGGAAGTAATTAAACGAAGCTAAAAATTTTTGATATTCATGAGCGCTCATGATTTTGTTCAATTTTAATTGTTCTGACCTAATGGTAAATAATTATACGGAGTTCAAAATTCACGATTTCATGAGCTATAATCTACCATTTTTATCAATTTTCACTTATTTTGACCTAATAGCAAATGATTTTACGGGGTACAAAATTTCACAACTTTTAATTTATAATCCACAATTTATTTCCATTTTTGCTTGTTTTGATCGAATGGCAAATAATTGAACGAAGTTCAAACTTCACGATTTCATGAGCTGTAACCCACAATTTTAGTTTATTTTTGGTCGATTCAAAAAAATAGAAAATAATTAAATGAAGTTAAATATTCACGACTTTCATGACTTATGACCCATGATTTTTACTCAATTTTAATTTTTTTCAACCTAATGACAAATAATGATATGGAGTTCATAATTCACGAATCCATGAGCAATAAATCTACAATTTTTGTCCACTTTTGCTCCTTTTTTTGACCCAATGGCAAATAATTTTGTCAGTTCAAAATTCACGATTTCATGAGATATATACCAACGATTTTTGTCCATTTTTTCTTGTTTCAACCCAATGGCAAATAATTCATGATTTCATGAGCTATAATTATCTTGAGGTAAAAACTCACATTTTCATGAGCTATAACTCAAGATATTTGTCCATTTTTGTTCATTTCGACTCAATATGAAATAATAAAATTGAGCTTAAAATTCACGATTTTCATGGGCTATAATCCATAATTTTTATTCAATTTTGATACTTTTTGACCAAATAGGAAATAATTAAACGTAGATCAAAATTCACGATTTTGTGAGCAATAATTCATGTTTTATCCATTTTTGCTTATTTCAATCCAATAGCAAATAATTTTGCTGCATTCAAAATTCACGACTACATGAGTTTTAAATGATAATTTTCGTTTATTTATACACAATGACAAATAATTTTGTGGGGTTTAAACTACACAATTTTGTAAGCTATAATTTACAAATCTTATCCATTTTTGCTTGTTTGACCTAATGGCCAATAATAAAACAGAGTTCAAAATTCATGATTTTATGAGCTATAATCTACAATTTTAGTCCTTTTTCACTTGATTCGACCAAATAGGAAATAATTGAATGTGGAATTAAAAATTTACGATTTTCATGAGTTATAATCCACGGTCTTATTTCAATTTTTATTACTTCAACCTAATGGCAAATAATTATGCGAAGTTCAAAATTCATTTTTCATGAACTAATTCACAATTTTTGTCCATTTTTCTCTCGTTTCAACCCAATGGCATATAAATATGTGAAGTTCAAAATTCATAATGTCAAAAGCTATACTACGATTTCTATTGATTTTTGCTTGTCTTGACCCGATGAAAAATAATTTTGCCGAGTTCAAAATTCACAATTTCATGAGTTTTTGTCCACTTTCACTTGTTTCGACCCAATAGCAAATAATTCACGATTTCATGAGTTATAATTATGCGGAGTTCAAAATTCACGTTTTCATAAACTGTAACACATAATTTTTGCTCATTTTTATTCATTTCGACCTAATAGGAAATAATAAAACTAAACTTAAACTTCACAATTCTCATGAGCTATAATTCACGATTTTTATCCATTTTCTCTTGTTTTTTATCCCATGGCAAATAATTAAATAGAGTTTAAAATTCACAATTTCATGAACTATAAACCCCAATTTTAATTTTTAATATATTTTTGCTCCGATTCGACCAAATAGGAAATACTTAAACAAAGTTAAAAATTCACGATTTTTATGAGGTATAACTCACCATTTTTATTCAATTTTTTATTGTTTCAACCTAATGGCAAATAATTATGCGGTGTTCAAAATTCATGTTTTCATGCGCTAATTCAAGAATTTTGCCCATTTTCACGACCTAGTAGCAAATAATTTTGCTGGGTTCAAAATTCATGACTTCATTAGCTATCCACGATTTATCCATTTTTGCTTGTTTTTACCCAATGGCAAATAATTAAACAAAATTTAAAATTCATGATTTTGAATTATAACCTACAATTTTAGTCCATTTTTTCTCAATTTGACCAAAGAGAAATAATTAAATGAAGTTAAAAATTTACGTTCTTCATGAGTTATAATCTACGATCTTTGTTCAAATTTTTTTTCGGACTAAATGTCAAAAATCATGTGAAATTCAATTCACGGTTTTATGAACTATAATCCATGCTTTTTGTTCATTTTCATTCAATCAACCAAATGGCAAATAACTATGCGGACTTCAAAATTTATGTTTTCATGAGCTATAAATCACGCTTTTTGTCCATTTTTATTTAAACGATCAAAAATTAACAAAAATCATGGGTTATAGCCCACGAAAATCTTGAATTTTGATGTACACACAACTCACTTACATTCATTCGAAATGGGGAAAAAAGACAAAATTCGTGAGTCCTAGTCCGTGAAAATCTCAAATTTGAACAAAAGTGAAAAAAATATTGGGCTATAACCAACAAAAATTACGAATTTTAATGTACACACAATTAATTAACATTCTTTTGAAAGGAACAAATTTGATAAAATATTTGGGTTATAGCCCATGAAAGTCGAAAATTTTTATTTACATACAATTAATTTGCAGCAATTCAAAACGATAAAAAATTTACACTCCATGAAAATCTAGAATTAGGCACACAATTAATTTATGTTCATTCCAAAAGAACAAAAATTTACAAATGTCGTAGGTTATATAGCCCAACAAAAATCACGAATTTTTATACGCACAATTAATTTATATTCGTTTCAAACAAACAAAAATTGAAAAAAAATTGTATATAGCCGTGAAATTTGTTAATTTTTATGTGCAAACAATTTATATTCATTCGTTCAAAACAAACAAAAATTAACAAAAATCAGAGGCCTAATTTATAGCCCATGAAAATCGCGAATTTTGAAGTACGCATAATCTACTGTTATTACATTGAAATGAACGAAAATGAACAAAAATCACGGGTTATAGTCCATGAAAATTGCAAATTGTAATGTTCTTATACTTAATACTTATTGGGTCGAAACGAACAAAATGGACAAAGTGTGGTATCGAAAAACTCGTACTTATTGTCGTTGGGGCGAAAATTGAAGGAAAAAAATTAGTTATGTAGCTCATGAAAAGTAGGGTATTAATAGAAGAACACTTCACGCTACATATATTCACATACACAGGAAAACCCAATCCACTTTTCTTCTGTTAAGAGTTCAAAAAAAACAAAGCACTAGCATGCCCGAACAGTAAACTCCTGCACTTAGTTACTTAAATATATGAAATTAGTATTTCATTTCTGCTAGAATTTATGATATCAAATAAGGTAGGAAGAGATATATCATAAAATATTACAGCTCGATAAATCTCAAAAGCAAAAGCTAATAAACAATTGAACAACAAACTGGTTACTGAAATAATATAATCAGCTCACACATAAATGCAGACAAAATTAATAAAGGATGACATTACACACCATGTTTGATCCTGTTGTTGGTCGCCGTGTGTTTATACAAAATCTTCAGCTTCCTTAAGCTTAATCCGTTCAACTTTGCCTCCTCTGGATTCTGCTTGTCTTCATTATGCACCTTCTCTTCTATTCTACATGCTCCTTCTATGTCCATTTGGATCACCTGTTTATTTTCCTTATAAAGCAACCTTAACTTTCTTAGGCTCAGACCACAGAAATCTCTCTTCCTCTCACTTCGATTCTCTGTTTTGATGTCAATCTTTGTTCCTCCACTGCTCTTTGACTCATCTTTCTCTTTGTCCATGTCAGTACCTTCCCCATTGTTGCTATGGACGCCGACAAACTCTTTTTTCTGACCTTCATTTGCCTCCAGTGTAAAACTTCCAATGCATTCATCAGATTCGAGAGGTTTGACAGTAGGATCACCAATCTTTAGCAACGAGGTCTGCAGATTGCTTGTAAGATCCCCAGCATTGAATGGCACATCTGAACTTCCATTCTCTTGGTCCAGGTCAGCAGTGAATCCCCCCTGGTTGCTATGGACACCAACAAACTCCCTTTTCTCATCTTCAATGTTCTCCAATGCTGGGCAATAATCCAACGCAAGACTTCCAACACTACCATCAGGTTCACCAGCTTTCACGATTGGATCAGAATTCTTTAGCAACGGTGTTTTTGGGCTGCTGATAGGATCCTCAATAATTGATGGCACATTTGAACTTTCAATGTCTCTGCCCATGTCCACACCTCCTTCCCCGTGATTGCTATGATTACTAAGAAGCTCCATTTTCTTATCTTCACTGCCTTTCTGTGCTGGACCACGGTTCAACGTGATACTCCTAATTCTGTCATTGATTTCATAAGATTTCTCAAGTTGATCACCAATCTCGAGTAATGAGGTCCGTTGAATAGGATCAACAATAACGGAACACATATTAGAGGTTTCATTCTCTTTGTCCGTGTTACTACCTTCACCATGGCTACTATGAATCTTACCAAACTCCCTTTTCTCACCTTCACCATGCTCCAATATTGGACCACAGTTCAATGAAAGACTCCCAATGCTATCATCAGATGTATGAGATTTCACAATTCTATCGTCATTATTTAGCGAAGGATTTTGTTGGTTGTCATTATGATCCCCAGTATCGGATGGCACATTTGCACTCTCGTTGGCTTTGACTGTGTCAGTACCTTCCCCATGGTTACTATGACTACTAACAAACACCTTTTTCTCACCTTCATTGCCCTCCAATGATGGAGCGACGGATAACGCAAGACTTCCTCTGCTATTATTGGATCCAGAAGATTTCACAGTTGGAGCAGTGACCTCTAGCACATTTGAATTTCCATTCTCCGTGTCCATGTTAGTGACTTGCCCATGGCTACTGTGAATACCAACAAACTCGCTTTTATCACTTTCACTGTCTTCCAATACTAGACCGCTGTTCAATGCAACTCTTGCAATTTTATCGTCGGTTTCATGGTATTTCACAAGTGGGTCACCCATCTCTAGCAATGGAGTCTCTTGGTTTCCATTAAGATCCCCAACATTTGGTAGCATATTTAAACTTTCTGGACATGGTTCTGGAGAACGAGTGGCTAGTTGAAGATTTCCTAAAGAGTGAATACATTCTTTGTCAAGGATTTTGCTAGTAGGAAGAGAGCATGAACAAGTAGTTTCTTGGTCCTTCTTGACAAGATCGAGGCACCGGTTACAAACTGAAATCTCTAGCGAGCAATTATCAAGATCTTGGACATCAACCTGAACCCCGATACTTCTCCTTCTCCCCTCTCCTCCTTGAATACATTCCGCGACTCCTCCAACAGCTAATTCAGCAGATTCAGATGTTTCAGCATTTCGTCGAACAATTGAGCTGCACCCCAGTATTGGGTTCTGCAAGCTTGCCCCATCAACCGGCTCTACTGAACAGTGTGATGTTTTCCTGCAGTAGGTCATCAAACACGCTGACCTCTCGCTGCAAGGAACCAAAGTGCTTAAAGGTAGCATCTTTCTTATCGATCTAACTTCCTCATCATCATCATTATCCTCCATCTTTCTGCATGTTAATCTTGTTGGGCCCAGAGTTCTGCTTCTCTTAGGCGTTGGGCTATCGGGTGATTCTTCTTTAGCTCTCTTCTTCTTCTTCTTCTTCGACCAGACGAATGACGAGTTCTTTCGACAACTACGAGTTGGGTTCGGTGGCCTGGTTGGTGTTGGTGACGGCGCTTTCGTGGGGGTTTGAATTTCTTCTAGGATTTGATCAAAACCCTCAACCTGATTAAAATGTTTTAATTTTAATGAAAATAGATAATAATAAAAAAGATGGCGAAGAATAAAAAGAAGAAGAGGAGGGTCTCTGTTACTGATTGGAGAGAAGAGAGGGCGCCGGCCATGGCGATGTTGGTCATATTAGCTGGAATCTTGTTCCTCTTGCATAGGGCTTGAAGCGCTCTCCTCGGCAAGCTGTGTAAATCCATGGCGATTGATAACTCAGCAGAGGGAAGAGAGAGGGAGGTTTGAATTTCCTAGTTTCAAAAACGACCGGATCCTTTCATGACTTCTTTTAAATTCTGTAGCTCATTTGGGCCCATTGGGCCTAAGCTAAAGTTATTGAGAACGGAGCCTACACCGTGCCCCGTATCAATCGTAGTGATTTTGTACTTCGTAGAAGGGCATGCATAAAATCTCAGATTTGGCTGTTGGCGTTTATATTACAATAAAGAGAATAAGGTCATGTTGCATCTATATGCACACAAATAACGGATACAATGAAATATGAATTGGTAATCTTCACAAAACTTCTCTCTATCACGGATGAGAGGTCAGGTATAAGGTTATATTACATACAAGATGTACTACAAGCATCCGTACCTTGCTACAAAAATAATACATGATGGACTTTTTTATATGTTACACAAAACCGCATAGACGTAATAGATTAACAAGTTGTATTTACATGAATAAAACTGAACGGATAACATTAAACTGCTGAAATAACCCATTTTCTTTTATTTATTTATTTATTACTATCAATCTAAACATTAAGAAAATAAATTATTCTTTACACAAGAATCTTAATATGAAGAACGGTTACACAAATCATCATCTCCTCTCATTAACTGACATCTAAAAATGTTAACCCCTTCAGACCTTCTGCAGCTTGACATCGAAAATACCACAAGAAACTCGTAGTCTTTTCATGAAGCATGAAGATTCTGAATCTCAACTTTTAAATCTTGCACTTTGCGCTCCATCTTTGCTAATTTATCTTGAATCTTCACCAATCTGTCGATTTTAAGCTGAGCTGCATCTTGATAAGGTTTGCTGAAGGCTTCAACAAAGCAATTTAGTTTCTCGGAGGCTTGCTTGACATCTTTTTCCATGGCTTCTTCGATTTCCAGTGCCAAACCATCTGCAACTTTTCTCACCTTCTCTATTGCTTCCTTCCGTCGTCCTGGGAAGTTTGATATTGCATATAACCTAGCATTTGACAATATAACAAATTACTTGCCTAATAATATCTTAGTTCACTTCTCAGATTCACAAAATATTGAAATCCGTGACGCAGAAAATGGGCGCATTCTCAAAAGTTACTTCATGTTGATGCCAGTGGTTTGATTGAGATACACGTAAGGAATAAGGAGCTAATTCAAATATGTGATTATGTCGATGAAAATAGAAAGGTTTTTTTCTCAACAATTTATATAAAGAAAGAAGTGTCCTTGAGGAAGCTATTTGGTAACTCTAAGATCACAAGAACAAGAAAACTAATTTGAAAAAAAAATAAAATAGTGTTGTGATCACATGAACAACCAAAGAAGGAAGATGAAACCCCAAAGAATGGCAAAGCCCGAGCATCCAAATACATATTTTCACCAAATCGAAAACAACATCCAATCTCCATAACTAAAGGATGAAGCCTTCTTATTTTGCAGCCACCTAAGCTATATTTGTGTCACTGCCATATAAAAATGATAGTAAACAAGAACACAGCTGGTGTTTCTAGTCCTATTATAGTTGTAATGATGTGCAACAAAAAAAAAATCAAAATGTAAATTGTGATATATGGACGTCATCCCAAAATCAAAATTCCTCAGCTTAGACGTAATTTCCATTATAAACTCAATCTGATAAGTGCTTACCCGCCAGCAGAACAAAAGACAAGAGCAAGAAGATCTTCCAAGGTAGTTGGTAAAACAGATGTCAAGAGAGAAGCAGATAGACCCGCGGCTCCAAGTCCTCCGAAAGTTCCCAAAACCTGACAAAATCATAACAACCCTAAGGAAACATACATTTAACAGGCAATTTAAGTCAAAAATTTTGAAAGAATAGGCTTGTATATGCAAAGCACCAAAACTCTTAGGATAAAAGTCGAAACTAAAATTGTGCCACCGCTAAAAAAATTTAATCTATGATATATATGAACTGAAACAACATTTAATCAAGGCCGCTAAACCTAACGCACAACATTATAAGTTAGTGATACTAGCACTAGCGCTATATTGCATACTGGTGTGAAAAACACATAATATTCTTTAATGCTTTTGTTCCTGCTCTTCTCTCATGGATCATTTTTTAATATTCTAACTAATCTTTTGACGAAAAAGATTACATGTCCAATAAATTGATTAAGCCCAAAGAAAGGGGGAAAAAGCTGAATAAGAAGCTAGAACAGCCCAGAAAATATCTTAAGCCCCTGACCAGGGAGCAAACTTCATTAGGATGCAACTTCAAAAAATTAGTTCCAATAGTATAAGCAACATTAAATGGAATGCAGAGAAATGGAGAAAAAAGAAACTATTGCTAGTGAGAAAAGGACTGGAAGGAGTAATAACTCACAACTTCACGAATTTCCTGTTCAAAGAGTCTTGCAGCAGCGCTGGCACTGAAGTTCTCCATTACTCTTGTACTAAATTCCTCTCCTTTACCAAGAAGTCCATAGTTCTCTAGTTGTAGATTTTCCTCTTTGTTAACCAAAGAATGCCATTGTTCATTAAAGAGTTCTATGAAGACCTGCCCTTCATGGGCGTTGTTAGACAGCAACCATCTGGAATACTCTCCGAGCAACCTCTGAACAGATAATATATAGAAATACTGACTTCTCAGACCAAACCAAATACATAAAACAATGAACTGTAAAATATGATGGTTTGTGTTACAAAAAAAGAAAAAACAAACTGCAAAGTGTTAGATATAAATTCTACCAAGATTTAATGAATTATTTACATGAGTGTGGATATAGAGACACATAAATAAATGGATGCTTCCAATCAAGGATGACAGCACCGAGAAACTAGATAAGGTAGTACGCAGCGTAGATTGGTTAAATCACATCGAAGTGGTCAAAATCACATCCCTTGCTCATGTCAAGGTTATATTCACCATGATGGGGAAAAAAGACATGCGGAGAGGTGCAATTTTCCTACTATTTTTCCCCCCACATTGCTGCACGTAAGTGTTGGTCTGTTTTTTTTCCAAAATCAAAATGCATTTCCACTTTCTTCGTGCATATGGTAAAAGAAATGTAATACCATGTCTACTTCCCTAAGAAGTTAAAAGTGACTAGGATAGAGTCTTATATGGTCTTAACTGCAAACATGCTCCTTGCATAATGTCAACCCAGGATGGAAATTGCGTAACTAACAAAAAACAATATATTAACCCTGAATCAGGAGTCCCAAGAAAATGACATTCACTATAAAAGAACACAGAATTTGAACAATCTGCCACAAACAGAATTTATGTTTTTTCATAATCTACATGATCAAGTGTTTTGCTATTAACCTCTCTTCACGACAATAATTTAGGCTTGCAAGATAAAAATAGCTCAATGAGCCTTTTTCCAAAGCTTTACTCACAGCTTCATTATTATTATGTAGACAACAGAACCATAATAAAAATCTGTGTCATATTGATGTAAATCTACAAATTAGAAGTAAAGAATCTCGCTATAAATTGAAACAATGTTATAATAGCAAAATTTTTGAATAGTGGCGAGAAAGAATTTACAAGCAAAAGCAATACAGATGAAAAGAAATTACCTGTGCATCAGTGATAGCAGGATTGATAATTTCATTTTGAACAGCTGAAGTGACAGGCAAGGGGGCAGATCTTTCTCTTTTGAAAGCATATGTAGCAATGATATCAACATTTGACAGTTGAAGGGTAGACTCTACAAGTTTTATTGCACGAGTTCTTGCTGTCTCGATCTGTAGAATGCAAGAGATGAGAATTTAGCAATATAAATAAGCTATGATATGAAGCAGAGTACAGTATTGTAGAATATGAGAAGCATTGTATGAGTTATAGGTGGACTTTTAAGACCTGTTACAAAATAAGCATACCAGTGAGACAACACGTTTCCTCCAAGACCTACTCTCCTGCTCCATCTTCATAGTACACACATCAACACTCTTAACCATTTCTTTAATAGATATCAAATCTTGACTGGCATTTTCATAATCTTCTCTCACAAGCCTTACACAAGAACTTAGCAATCGATCTGCAATGCCAATTGGTGTTTCAAGTTTAAGCCTCATTCTTTCCATACCATTTTCTGTTGAACCATCCAAGAAACTGAATAGGAACTTTTCTAGTTCATAAAATCTACTAGTTGTCCACCGAGGATCGTTAGATAAAAGCTGATCATAGCTTCTTCTGCTGTAATTTGAAGCAGAAATTTTTGCTTCCAGTGCAGAACGTGCAGACACAGGATACAACGTTATGTCTTCTACACTTAGTAGGTTGCATGTGTTCTCCTTAATGAATGCAGTGGCTTCCTCGAGCTGAAACCAAGAAAGGAATAAACCAAATGAAAATGGTATGCAAATGATGTGTAACAGAATTGTATCGAATATTATGCAAAGAAAAAAAAACAACGTAATGACATTTATGTATTGAACCTCACTGGTATTTCGATAGATATCCAGTTTGTTTAAAACAAACACAACTTTTTTCTTCCATTGTTGTACATAGAGAAGAAATGCAACCTGAAAATGTAAAAAGGAACCAGGTGTTATGCACACAAAGTAATCATGGAAAGAGAATGGAGTAAATTTCACATGATCTCAACCTATTGTTCTCTACCAAAATAAGAAAGATAATTAAAATGGAAGGGTTAATCAAGAAGAAGAAAAAATATGTATGGAAAATGATCCACGCTCGACTAACGAATTGAATGTGACTTAGGCAATAGAAAACTTCGCTTGCAAGATGATGTTTTATTTCATTCAAAAACATTATGTTTCATTTTATCAAAATGAAATTAAATGCATAAATCAAGTTAACCAAAACAAGTAAATATTATATGATACAAGATTCAGCTTTATTATTCTTGATGAAAAGAAATCAAAGTGAGGTGCTGAAAACGGGGACATCTATTTAAAGACTACAAGACATCAACAAATGTACAAAATTCAAGCACACTGAGAGGAATATATGCAATAGCTCAAGCTAAAAAGAGGTATGCTTGTTAGGACCACATGACCGGACAGCCGGTTGCAGTCCCCTTGCAAATGGGGGTAAAAAGTAGTTAATGCGCACATCAACCGAGTGTAGGTGTTGACAATACTGACTCATCCTATTCATATTCTTGGAGAAGTGTTTAAAAAGACAACTAAGAAAAATCAAGATGGATAGTTCTCACATTGGCTCATGCTCTGTTGTCAATTGTCCTAGAATAAGATAATTTCAAAAAATGTAAACTATTCTTTCAAATAATCTGACGATTCTTTACTTATTTATGTTCAGTCTAAATATAAACATCATGATGGATCCATTTGTTTCAAACAATTAGCACATTCTGCAGATTGTTACTCCCCACAAGAGTACTGAACTTTCTTATTGAGTTCATTGATCAGCATATGGGAGGTTGTGGCTTTGATGTTATGTGTTCTGTGATATAGTTATAAGAGTTATTGATGCCTACTTATTATGGATCTTCTGTGTTACTACTCCTAACATATGTCTCCGTTTCTCAATTAGCTTACTTATGCCCTATCATTGTCGGGATGCAATGACAGGACAAAGGCTAATGACACTAATAGTACATTGTATTGTGCTTCTTATTGATGATTTTTCGAGTCAAAGGCAGTACCACTAATGTTAGCTTGACAAATTTCCTCAGCACTCGGCAAGGGGTCAATAATTGGGAAAACATAAGAATCTGTTAGGAGCAATGATCATGATAAAGAATGATTTCACAACAAAAGGGTGCTTTCATGTGGTAAAGATGAGCAACATAGAACTGTTAAAATGTGTTATTACTTATAGAATTCTTAAGCTGATTTTGTTTTGTAGTTGACATAGATTTCACCAGATTTGGTTGAGTCCCTGAGTTTTAGCTATATTGAGTAGAAATATTTCGAATATTTACACAAATCAGTCTTTGAAGTTTTTCGAAGTTTTGCACGCATTTATATGTCTGTGTCCTTGTATACAAATTAGGAGGCACAGCATAACATGCCAGTTATCTCCACTGAACATGATTTTCTCTTTCCCATCATGCTGTCATATCCCACATTCATCTTAGAAGGTAAGGGAATATATTATGAAGAAAACATTATATGTATGAGTGATAAATTCACAAAGATACAGACTGTTAACATGAGTCACTATCCAGAATCATCAAATAGGACAAATATTACCTCACTTTCAGTGAGTGGTCGGTCAGATGACAAAACAAAGAGAATCAGATCAGCTTGCGGAACAAACTCTTCAGTAAGTCGTTGTTGCCTTTGGAGAATTACATTCGTGCCTGGTGTATCAACAAGGTTCATCTGTTACAAAGTAGATAAAAAGCTAATTTATCAAATAAAGAGAGAATATTTGGTTTTATGTACTCCATCAAAGTAATTGCAATATACTTTGCAGAAATTCAGATATTTGCTGTGGGGACATCTTTTTGCTGAAGAATAAGAAGTCCGATGACTGAAATTTTTCATATCTCAATCCTTAAGGCAACAACCTTAGAACCATGGCAAAACTTTAATGTCGGGGATTTTGGAGAGTTGCAAAGACTCATGAATAGTTGGGCAAACAATACATACAATAACTTAGGGACACAGATATTATGATTCAGTACATAGTGAATGTAGGCGTTAAAAAAATCGCTTATCAGTTCCCGAGATTGACTCGTGAAGGTTGGTTCGCAAACCGACGAACCATCAGCCGACACAA
>JBAKGM010000232.1:100971-116999 GCA_037177215.1 Asparagus racemosus | reverse complement strand
TATATATACTTGTGATTTTATAAGAATGAAGTAAAAGGGATTAATTGTAATTGGTCAGCTAGGATTTGACGAGATGTCTTCCTCGGGTAGCAGTTGGTTTGAAAGGGCAGGGGCTGGTTTAGTCTAGGGTGGCGGCAATCATGGCCTACAAATATCTTAGGTTTATGGGAGAACATATAGGATGACGAGAGGCTGCAGATTTTTGCAGATTTTGTAGATCCACATTAGTAAATGTAATTTATTATATTTAGGGCTAAAGTCCGTATTTTTCGTAGTAGAGCTAATAATAAATAGCTAAATGACACAAAGACACCTCATTGTTTTATCACATGTACGCTTAAAGTTATAAAATAGTAACACTTTAATACCTTAAATTGTAAAGAACAAGCATATTAGTACCTTCTTTTAGTTACATGAAGTGATTTTTGTAATGTTTTCGTATGATTAGCATATGATATTTTTTATAATTATGTTGGTCTCATTGTCATGTTTACCATTATATTTACCATCATCTCTTTATTCATTTCTATGGAGAGATATTTTTGTAGTAATAAAATTTTTATCATATTTTAATAGTGGACAACTTAGAATATTTATATGTTATTTTTTTTACAACTTATGATATTAAAGTGTAAATGTAGTGAAACAGTAGGCCATTTATGTGCCATTTAGCCATAATAAATGAGTAAAGACACTTTCAATAATATCGAATCTCCTGTTACACATAGTGTATATATATAGGATTCTTTACATATTCACCCTCCTTGGCTTTGGGCTGAATAGACAGTGTAGATATTGTGGTGATCATGACGTGTAGAAACAAGAGCAATGTTCCTATGCCGAAACATATTGACAGCACAACAGTGGATATGCGCGGATAAGAACGTGCGGGCCGTTCTGGTATTGATTCGGGCTCGATATTATTCCAAATCCTTTGATTTGCGTTAACAGTCTTAACCAAAGATTGATAGCTAACAAAGGGAATTGATCTCATAATGCTCGGCTGTAAAAGTCGTCCTTCATTTAGCAGAAGCAGAAGAGAGAGAGAGAAAGAAGGACAAAGATGAATGAATATAGAGCTCGAGCTCAGTAGGTGAGAACTCCCGTAAGGACCCAAACCCAATTCCCACTACTGTCTGATCCCTGCCTCCTCTTCACCCGACCCGACCGCCCTTCTTTTTCACCTAACCCTTTTCTCTTTCTTTTGGTCTTTTAAATTCTTTTTCCTCTGGCATTCAATTAAAATTTTACTTTTAATGAGAATTAAGAAAAGAAATGGTGCACAAAACTAAAAGTGAAACCCACTTTTGTTTCTACTCGCAGTGCCATGAGCTATATATGTGCATATCACCACTTCAACACTCCTTCCTCTCTTTATTATATCCTTAGACCCTTCTCACCGAAATCTCAAAAACTGTGCCTTCCCCTTTCCTATTCTCATGTAAGCTCGACATTTAACCAGATAAATACACACATACATACATATATACAGTCTCTCTTCCTCCATTCATTCAACCCTGTTGTCAAGAACCCCAGTTGCAGGAGAATGGGTCGATTCTCTCTGCTGCTCCTCCCCTGATTCTCCTCCTCTCCCATTTCCCAATCCTTTACACAAAAAGTAACTTGTTCCAATTTCCAACCACCTTCATTATAAGAGACTAATAGCGTATTAAGATAAGACGACACGGACCCTACCGTGGTCTTTCCTGCTCTTCTTCTTCAAAATCAAACACGGGTGTTTAAAAAAAAAAAATTATAAAGTAAAAATGATAACAGTAACGGATCTTTACCATGTGCTCACGGCGGTAGTTCCCCTGTACGTGGCCATGGTTTTAGCGTACGGCTCGGTGAAATGGTGGAAGATCTTCAGCCCTGATCAATGCTCCGGCATCAACCGCTTCGTCGCTCTCTTCGCCGTCCCTCTGCTGTCCTTCCACTTCATCTCCACCAACGACCCTTACTCCATGAACCTCCGCTTCATCGCCGCCGACTCCCTCCAGAAACTCATCGTCCTCTCCCTCCTCTTTCTTTGGTCCAACTTCAGCGGCGGCGGCAGTCTCGAGTGGGCCATCACCCTCTTCTCCCTCTCTACCCTCCCAAACACCCTCGTCATGGGCATTCCCCTCCTCAAGGGGATGTACGGCCCTGACTCAGCCGGCACCCTCATGGTCCAGATCGTGGTCCTCCAGTGCATTATCTGGTACACTCTCATGCTCTTCCTCTTCGAGTACAGGGGAGCCAAGCTTCTGATCATGGAGCAGTTCCCTGACGGAACCGCTGGCTCCATCGTCTCGTTCCGGGTCGATTCTGACATCGTCTCCCTCGACGGCAAAGAGCTGCTGCAGACCGATGCGGAGCTCGGAGACGACGGCAAGCTCCACGTCACCGTCAGAAAGTCTGCCAGCTCCCGCTCTGACATCATGTCGCGGAGGTCTTCTCATGGGCTCAACTCAGCCTCCGCCGCCGCCGGAGGAGGAGGAGGAGGAGGAGGAGGAATGTCGGCCACCATGTTGACCCCCCGGCTGTCGAATCTCACAAATGCCGAGATTTACTCCCTCCAGTCGTCGAGAAACCCGACCCCGAGAGGGTCGAGCTTTAACCACGCTGACATCTTGCAGTTTTCTAATGGAAGGGGGTCTAACTTCGGCAACGTGACGCTGGACATCGAAGAGACCGCTAACAAAGCTAGTAAGCTGAAGAACAACAACAATGGGAGAGAGCTCCAGATGTTTGTTTGGAGCTCGAGTGCTTCGCCCGTGTCGGAAACAGCAGGGATCCCCGTGTTCAGAGCCGCAGCAGCAGCAGCAGCAGCAGCGGAGAATGGTGGAAACTGTAATGGGTGCGAGAAAGCCCATGATGGTTATGATGAGTTCAGCTTCCGTAGCAGGCCCTTGCCTCAGACTGTCGACACAATGCAGCGGGTCGGGTCCAATTCCACGGCGGAGCTCCACCCTAAAGAGTCGATGAAGCCCACTTCGATGCCGCCTGCTAGCGTGATGACCAGGCTTATACTGATCATGGTGTGGAGGAAGCTTATTCGGAATCCTAACACCTATTCTAGCCTTCTTGGTCTCATTTGGTCTCTCGTTTCCTTCAGGTCTAACTTGACACTGATTAATCCTTTTTTTTCTCCTAAAATTAAATTTAAATTTAAATTCTAAGAGTTACAGAGGGTTAGAGCTGCTATTTTGATGTTTGATGAATGTTTTTAGGTGGGGAATTGAAATGCCGGCCATTATCGCTCGTTCCATAGCTATACTCTCTGATGCGGGGCTAGGCATGGCTATGTTCAGTCTTGGTAGCGTGTACATTTTACTAGTTTATTTTCTTGGTAATGTAAGTCTTAAAAAGAGCTGAAGATTAATGCGGGCTTTGGTGATGGTGATGGTGCAGGGTTGTTTATGGCGTTGCAACCTAGGATCATCGCTTGTGGAAACTCAATTGCTGCTTTTGCAATGGCTGTTAGATTTATTGCTGGGCCAGCTGTGATGGCTGCGGCCTCCTTTGCCGTGGGATTAAAAGGAGTCCTGTTGCATATTGCCATTGTTCAGGTATTTTTGAGATATTATTTCTAATGTCTTGTCACTTAACTGCGCTTTCAATCAATTTGATTGATTTATTTGTTTTGTCTTCTGTGTTCGTATTTGTATTTGCAGGCAGCTCTACCGCAAGGAATTGTTCCCTTCGTCTTTGCTAAGGAATACAATGTTCATCCTGACATTCTGAGCACAGGGTTAGACCAACCCCCCACCCAAAACTATTTGTGTTTTTCAAAATTCCCCTTCATTGATTTTACTAAAGTTTGCAGGGTTATCTTTGGTATGCTAATAGCTCTTCCTATCACTCTGGTTTACTACATTCTCTTGGGACTCTGAAGAAGCTGGAGAGGTTTTCAGGATGTGATGCACTTTTTCATCTTTTGCTCTCTAGGGACAGTTATCTGATAGAAATTAGGTGAATATTTTTGGCAAATTACGTGATGAAGCTTAACATAGGCTATTGGTGGACGGTGGTGAAATTGTGGGCGGTTATAAAAGTTGTACTGATTTTAGACATTGATGGAATCTAACTCCCATTATCTATTTGATGGATTATTAGTAAGTTGGATTTTCTTCCTCGCTATCTTTGAAGGGTTTCGTTGAATAATTTTCTATTTTACTGGCAGAAGCCCAAATGTCTAACAAAGGTTCTTAGATAATTAAAGCAAAATAAGAGCAAACAAATATCATAGATAGAAGGCTTTGTTCAAGTGTTTCCAATCAGAAAGAGTCCCTTTTGTTTCCATCATAACTCCAAAGTGATGCAACGCCATAGTCTTAGTCTAGATCAGGGGAGGTAGAATACTGATTTTGTTAACTCCAATTGTCTATTTTAACTGGTTATTATGTTGAATTCTCTTCGCCACTCTCCTAAAGAGTGGCCTTGAATTTTTATTATTAATGCCGGCAATAACCAAAATGTCTAGCAAACTATGGTTCTTACGTAACTAAAGCAAAATAAGAACAAACAAATATTATAGGTAAAAGCCTTTGCTCTACTGGTTATAATGACCAGTATCCTGCATCAGAAAGAGTTAAACTTTGTTTCAACAGTGATGGCTCTTAGACACTCGCCCAAAATTAACGTGAGTGATTGGGTGTAGCCTTATAGGGTTGGGCATGGGCTTATACTATTGGTTCATTTTAGTAGATCCCACAATCAAAAGTACTTTATATTATTTAGATAAATAATATAGTTTACAGGGTCTAATGAGTGAGAAGATTTAATTGGTGAATTGTGAAGATTCCCTACAATCAAGAATGCAGAGAATTTACCATTAGTGGGGTGCTTGAGTGGAAAGACAGGAAATTCCCTGCTGAATACCCCAAGTTCGAAGCCCCATTTATGCACTCAACCGTCCCCTATTAGTAAATATGAACAGTTTATGAGCAGGTGTTCAAAGCCCCATTTATGCACTCAACCGTCCCCTATTAGTAAATATGAACAGTTTATGAGCAGGTGCCTCGCCACTGAAGGAACGGGCCCCATGTGGCCTTAATATTCAGGGGAGTAGTGGTTCGAACTCAATCCAATTACTCAGCTGTAGCTCCAACTGACCAAGGTTTCCCCATCACCCAAAAAAGAATGCAGAGGATTTCTACCTGGGTTGGGTGTGCTTATGGAGTATGTGGCGCTTTAATAGCCCCAGCGTGGTGGGCTGTCCCTTTGCGCAACTGCCCATAGAACTACTCTTGTTTCAATCATAACTCGAAACTGATGCAATGCCATAATTTATGCACCAAATAACTGAGCAGGATTGATCAACGTATTTCAAAGCCCTGATAATGAACAAGAAAGCAAAATCATGCGAAACAAGATGCAACGTAATCCAATTCGACAACTTGCTTGTGATCCAGCACACAAGGTTCAAAATGAGTTTTCTTACTAGAATACAAGAGGGCAGAGGAGTTCTTGGAGAAATCTGACCGTATTTGATAATGCACTCATTATGTGCACGAAGGTACCTAGATCCCAATTAAATACTCATAATCAAGTATGGAGCATTTCCGATTCGACACAGGATTTTATTGTGTAAAATAAGATGGCACATGAGTTTCAGGGAGAGGCTAAAGGCTAAAATAAAAGAACTCAAATGATAATATGTCAAAATAAACAAATTTCACGAAATAGATTTCTGAATAACCATGTAACTTATTTTTGCAACGTCCATTTTAAATAACCTACCAAGTCAAAATTAACTACCAACATCACTGCAAAAGCATGTAAAATACAAAGAAGAATTGCAAAGATGATGCCTATTAAAACTGTATCTCAACTGCAAAAGAAAACTCATAGATTGCCCTACTTTGGTTCTGCAGAAATTTGGGAAGCAGACCTCCAGGACAAGCTTTCACCATCTAAATTAAAATAGATAATAAACTTTTTTGTTATGGTCTTATTCACGAACCTTTTGTATGCCTACCAAACGAGCATAGTCAACCCACCTGGTCAAGAAAATACAAAAATTAGAGTATGTCAAAACTTTCAGTTTATTTCTTGGTTGCTCAGTAGCAAGTTGAGCTGCCATGAAATGGAGAGAGGGAGGGAGGGGTTCACTCACAGCAAGGATCCAACGTATGTGTTTCCTGTACGAACTGCAAAGCACAATGCACTTAGCATGAGCTTATGATTGTGCAGCAATGGCTCCAGAATTCGCTGTTCAATTATACCAGCCAGTATCTGATACCTATTGTCAAATAACAAAAGAATAAGCTTCATCAGTACATCTAAGCATCATCGCCATTTATGTGAAATTTCTACAGTAATAAATAAGAAATAAGACATTCCCGACTTTTAAGTGTTTCGTCTACTAAATACCCAGCATACTTTTGATTCTAGATATCTCAACAAAATAAAAGCATCCTGAAGGTAGATCATTCCATATTTCTTGGCCAGCATATCATCTAACATGCATATAAAACTTTAAATCTCCACTGATCATATAGTTTTTAATTGAAATTGGTGAGAGAGAAAAGAAAGTCCTTAAGAGCGGAAAAATATTTGGTGGATATTAGGTATATTGTTGGAAGAAATACCCATAACTAGCGGAGAAAACAATTCAAATAAAATTTCTTCAGGATTCTCCCTGAACAACACATATGGCTAGAAGAAACTATTTTTGTGCTCTCGTAAAAAGAAAAGGAGAGGCTGAGCTCAATTACCAATATTTTTTCTCAAAGTAGAAATGGGTCTTCTGCGATGCATAAAAAATTAAGAACAAATGGAAAAATATACTTCCAGAGAAGAAAATATTGTAATTCCGAAGAAGATGAAACAAAAAATCACTGAAGAGCTATATATACCTAAGGTTACTGGAAACAGCCATGTATACACCATAGGCAACACTGGTTGAGAGTATAGGGACTTCGTCTGCTTCACCAGCATAATCTTTGTCTACTGCCTTTCTCATTCTAATCAGTGCATTTGTTACCCCTGTCCCTATCTGGAAAGACAATGAATTCTAAGAAGCAATCTGATTCCCAAAATAATAATAATAAAACTTCAGCAAATAAGTTCCAACAGTTAATAGTTATAGGTGATTAAGAATTTCATTCAATATCATTGCACTCAGCTAAGATGAAACACTGTTTGTCAGGTCAGTTGCATCCCTAAGGTTCTCAAAACTATACAATAGTGTAAGTTTCTGGGGAGAATCAATAAATCAATTTGTCGATGTTCAAAAGAGAAACAATAAACAGACAGAAAGCAAATACCCAAAAAACAACACTACTAAAACAGCTAAGTATGCCAAAAGGTAACACAGTATATATAAGACAATGTACGAAGAACAACGTCAATAATGGTGGTGAAATGATAACCCCTTAATTCACTGAAATCATGAAATGAAATTCAGAGGTATGCCAATGGGTACACCAGTAATAAAGTTGGACTCAGTACTCAGACCATTATACAAAGGCCTCCCTATAAATTACCATGGAAGCTTTATTGAACAATACCCTTCTTTACGCTTAACGTTTTTGAACTATGTATGAAGTTGTATGCCTTGGCCAAAGAGCTGCAGCTGATGCACCCTTAACATCAGCAGAACTGATAAGCACAGAACAATACTCACAATCATATGTCCTTTCCCTAGGTATGCTGCACTATATCATGACATGCAATAACATGCTAGCCTAACCCAATGCCCGAACTATCTTTACTTTCCCAGAATTACAGTCCAACAGTGTACCTACTTTCCAAAACCAAAGGTTTTCAACTCTTTCTAAATACTAATTAAGCATCACTGCAATTATCTGGTAGCCCTGTCCAACTGCTTCCTCGGTCTCCTTCTCTTCAGGCTTCCCAGTTGCTCCTGATCCGCACCTCCTGCCACCAGATTCATCTTCTATCATTTTAGGCTATTACTTAGCAATCTCAAACAAGGACCTATCGTGTCATACTTACAACATTTTGTGACCACTACACTGGATGTGTCCACGTCCCTGAATTGTTGCATGTTTACCGTGTTAAAGGTTTTCTTTTTCATGTAAATGAAATAGACGAGATATCTGAGGGTTTTTAAGTGAAAAAGAAGAAGATATAGAGGTTTAGTGACGATTTGTTGGAGTTCAAAACAGTATTGAAGTACATATAAGAAGAATCAAGCCAAACAAAACAAAGATCTGATACAAAAGACTGTTTTACAACTATTCCAAAAAGCCTTATTTACAACTATTCCAAAAGCCTTATTTACAAGCTTTATAGGTAGGAAAGAAATAAATCTATCTAGATCTAATTCTAATTATCCAACCAATTTAAACAAATCTAGACAAATAATTGTGCTGTTCACACGGTCAGATAATATGAATAACTCTAAAATACCTATCAACCCTAACAAACCTAACCTTCAGTTCAAATGGAAGCACATCAAGCTCCTAAGTACATTATTCACAACACCACATCATCAATAAACATCCAATGTCAATAGAATAAGTTCTTGGGTAGAAGGAGAGGGCGTTAATGAAAACTTAAGGTAATTTGGTAATTTAGAATTCAGAATGTGAGGAAGGAGTCCAGACATAAAAGTCTTATGAATCCAGCATCAAAATTAACAGTAAAACAAAGATCTTGAAATCTGACTTGTGAGGGTAAAGTGATCGGGTATTGGTCCAAACTAAAAAACAACTGAGTCTTTTAGAAATCAGATGTTTACCAAGAAAGGATGTTAATCTAAACCTTAATGCCCAAAAAGGAAACGGGATAGCAAAGACAGCAATTACAATGAACAGACAGTTCTCTGATGGACAATTCCATTGATGGGACCTGTCCTCTTAATGTTGTTCACCTGAGCATCAACTGCTTCGAATTTGGACCGTTAAGCAACAAAATTTCTTAAGAGGAGAGAGTGGGAAACCCAGTCTCACAATTGCTCACCTTTCCTGAACACACCATTATACTTCATATACGTAAGCATCAAATTTGTCGGGCATCAATAGCTCTCACACTGCATTTCTGCACTTCTACTTCTCATGATAGTTCGATATCTTGTTTGAAAGAGAGGAAGCCAATTACTGGTGGAGCCAGATCTGTTTTGGGTGGAATCAGCAACAAGAAGTTTGTACTCTATAAAACATCTATAAGTCATATGGGATCAAACTGACACAAATTTTGTGGTCGATAAAATGTTTCTAGTTTATAATTCCCCCAGAATCCTGCAAAAACTACAAGGGGAAAACAATACTGTTGATTTCATTGTAGCAGGTGGTCCTGCACCATACATTGTCTTAGTCTTGTTTCCTATACAACTGCAACCTACATAAACTTTAGTACGCTGTAATTCTAGTTCTCTATGTAAATTTAGAGCCCAAATGATGTTTTTGTTCAAAAATTTCATGAAGATTCCTTTATCTTAGTTTTCCACTGCAATTCCAGCAACTTTAATCTAACCTCTGGTACATAAGATGTAATTGTATATTGTTCGCCCAACAGAAAAACCCAAAATGACATTAGGACCCAACCTCAAGCCATTGCTGGTAAGATTTTGCTCAATGTAAGCATGATAGAGGTATGCAGTGGGGGTACACAAAACACACCAATTGGTACAATTATCATGATTTAGAAGGTAGCATAATGATTACAAAAAATGTATTAGAAGATTGAAATAATGAAATGCAAGGCTAATATAAAATGGGAAGAAGATCAAACTTACAAGTGATGCACTGGTTCCAACTAGAAAAAGTTTTGACCCATTGCGCTGCAGAAAGGAATATCATGTTACTTGCACGTCGTGATAAAACTAGTAGATTAGTTGTTTAAAAGACTTCTGATAGATTAATGAAGCAAAATTATCACTTACTGCAATTGCACCTAATCTTTGCAAAAAGGAGTAGGATGTACCAGCCAGGGCAACCTGTAGGAAGTACTTAGATTAGTAACCTACAGTTCGACAAGGTTCCACATACATCTGAAGAACTTGACTCAATCACCGATATCCAAAAATGATACCTGGAAAGCGTTCTCAGGACAGCTGTAAAAGAATTTTGAAATAGCTCCAGCACTGATTGCAATAGGTGGTTTTAGAGAAACCGTTGGAGCAGGAAGCCAAACAAGCATGAAATCTGCAACTATCGCCATGACCTAAGGATTTTAAGGTAGAAAGTTAAGAAAATGACCTGAACAGAGAGATATGGAAACAATAATGACACAAAAAAGCCACTGAAACTGAAATCTTAGGTCCAATTTTATTAGTAGGGCCAAAGTGTTGCACCAATATGAGAGAAATATAGTTCAAAAGAGGTTGTAATTTATTTTAAACTGATGCTAGTAGAAAGTTTGATCTGATGGATTGTTTAGCATGTGTCCAAACAAATGGGACTCAATTATGGGGAATATTAATTGAATAGAGAACTTGCCAGTGTGCTAAACCCTGACGTTTGTTTTTAGTTCTTCTTCATATCATTTTCTACGCTCTTTTTATTTTACTATCATTTTTTCTCCTATATTTCTCATGTCTTGAACATTTGAGCTCTTCTATCAGACTGTCACAGTCAAGACCCCTATAGTTTCCTGTCTAACCAACCAAGCGCCTGTTGGTTTGTGCACTCTCGTGAATTGTAGAGCATCATGATCATATATTGTATAAGCATCATGACCATATGTTGTACAAGATTGGGAAACTAGTGTACCGTTTTTTTGTAGCATCCATAAAAATATAAATAATAAACAAATACAGAAACCATACCACATCAGCAATAACAAAATCTAATTCTTTCATGAAATTTTCTCTGCGCCGTTCCCACTCTGCAGCAGTCTACGAGAAGAAATTACAATAGTTAGTGCTACGATAAGAAGATTTGAGATATTTAAAGACAATTCCTAGCAAAGGATGTCCAGGACAAGTTATGGAAAGGGAAATGCTAATAAAGTGACACAGAAAACTTGTATAAAGAGACATGTTATGATATAAAAAGAAACGGAAGATAGTCTCCAAATAAATCAGAACAAAAATAATAATGCTAGTAATACTTAAAACCACAACAGATATATTGCATGAAGCTATCATAGCAGACGTGCATTTCCATGACGATAAACTTATCAAAGTATTGACAAATATTCATGCATATACGAGAATTCTAAATTCTAAGCAGCGGTTGGTGACAAGCTGGTTAGTTATTCCTCTGCCGGACAACGAAAAAGAATGAAAGTGACCAAACAGATTCCATAATTATGCCACTGTAATGATACCGGGGCTATAAATCCTTGCATCCATTTCATGATTTCCCCTCATATCAGTGTGACCATCTTACAGGTTTGGAAGGGAAAACTAAAAGAAAAGCATCGAATAACCATTTGGAATGATATTATTAGCAATTTGGAACTAAGTAAGCCATGGTTGTTACGAGAGGGTTAAATAGTAAATTCAAGCAATCACATGTCAGAATATAGCAAGAGTAACTTCTATTTAAACAGCTATCCTCAAGAATAGGAAATGAAGCAATGACATAGTCGCCCTACTCTCAATAGAAATAAGAAGAATGCTGCAGAGTAGAAGAAGAAGAAGGCTGTTATCGGCATTCGTTCTCCGGGGAGAAATAGCAATTGAAGGATCAAAGGATGAAATAGGAACAGTAATTGGATGATAAAGTAATAAAAAAGCGAGCAAAGGCGGGCTCTTTTAAGTAGCTTAAAAAGGTTGATTCCCAAAACTAGGGCTAATTAAGGGGGAGGGAGAGAAATAGCAATTGAAGGATCAAAAGATGAAATAGGAACAGTAATTGGCTGATAAAGTAATAAAAAAGGGAGCAAAGGCAGACTCTTTTCAGTAGCTTAGAAAGGTTGATTCCCAAAACTAGGGCTAATTAAGGGAGGGGGAGGGAGAGAGAGAGGAGAACCTTGGTGAAAATGCCAACGCCACACTCCATGGCAACCTTAGCCAAGAAGAGATCGTCAGCCAAGATCCTCTCCCTGAAACCCCCGAACCGCATCAGCCAACGGAAGACCGCCGACTTCTCCAGCTCAGCGAACCTCTCCAGAATGGCAGCGGGGATCCTGCCGGCCTGAACCGCAGCAGCCAGATCAGAGGGCAAGCTATCCAGGGACCTCCCCATCGACGCCAGAGCCAGGATCGCCTCCCTCCGGTTCATCTCCCCCCCGTCCCCTGAACCCTCGCCTCCGCCTCCGTTTCCATTCCCGCCGTTGTTCCCTCCGTCGCCTCCGCCGCCAGCAATGGATTTGGCGATGAATGGATATGATGATGATTTGGTGTTGTGGATCTGGAGGTGGTAGGCGGCGGTGGGGCGGCGGAGGGAAAGGGATGGACGGTTGGGGATCGAAGGGAGGCGGAATTGACGATGCTGATGATGACGTTGTTGTTGACGGGAGGAGGGAGGAGCAGCAGCAGCAATGGCAGCAGCCGCCATTGTTACCAACCAAAATTAGGTATTAGCTACTCTCCCTTCTTCTCTTTATGTACTAATTTGTTAATTTAATAAGAGGAAAAGAAAATTGGGCAGTTGCTCTCGCCCCCTCCGCCTCCTCTTCGTGGTTTCTATGTTTGTTCCGTTTTATTAGCTCAATGTCTCTGTTAAATTAGGATTATATTGTGTATATTTTGACGTGATGCGAGCCGAGTTTGACGAGAAATTTGGTAAAATTGGAAAATACGCCCACACCCACCCACTTTGCGTGTTGGTCGGTGCCATGTGATCTTTGATTGCGCCCCCAAAAGCCTTGGAGGGACAGGACGGTCAGTTCGCGGTTTGGTGGCTTTCAAAGCCACCGATTTGTAGTCTCTCTCTCTCTGCATGCCTACCTATAAAAAAACGATAAATAAACCATCAATAATAATAGAGAAGTTTCTGATAAAACGAATCAATTCGTCATTTTGTTCTGGGTTCTCAAGTGGATGAATTCGTAGGGATGAGAAACACAGAGAAATTGTAAAACTTAATTTGAGCTTGTTATTATATATAAAGCTATACCTGATTCTAAACACGTTCAACCCGATTCTTTCGAGGGCTACGCTCCAACTTACACTTGCCCACTAAAACAAAAGGAAATGACGCTGCCGAATAAAAGAAAGGCTAATAAACAATAATAATTATACGTCATCCAAAATTTTGTGAGAAGATGGCAGCATCTCAACATCGAGAATAACATTTTCCAACCTTCTCCCTCCCTCCAAGCTGATTATAATAAATATATTTTGCATGATGAACATATTCTCACTACATCAGCGACTATCATACAAAAAATTAAAATAAACCGCCCTCTACATCCAGAGCGTTGATTCATTGTTACGCGGCCAAGTGGTGTCTATCTTCGACTTCCTGCAAGAGGAAAAGACACTTGCCTCTAATAATTCGAGATTTTCTCTTTCTACTTCTTGCTCACTAGGTAAAGATCTGTGTCCAATACCATAATGAGAGCCATCAACAAGCAAGCCTCAATCATATCCCACAACTCAGGCGCCCGTTTGGCCCTATAAATAATTAAGCTACTACAAGAGGATGCACTTCTGCTGCTATCTTGCCCCCTCAAATTCTAATCACTTGGGGCCTTGCTTCCCTGATTTTCTTCTATTCCTGTTGAATTTCGAAAATGCACCAGATTTCTTATTGTCATTCTCATTGTCTTTTTTACTTTCAGTTTTCATCATTTTATTACTTCTATCCGGCTTCTCGTCTACATTCCTCTTGCGTTTCTTATTCCACCCTTTTGAATCTTTTTTAAACGGATTCCCCGGCACAGAAGGATCAAACCCCTTCAGCGATTGGATTTTCCTACCATCAACATTAGTTTTGTTTTTTATGCTGGACATGTCTTCTTGCTGTTTCCATCTTTTCCCTTTGCGAATGGCATCAGATGATCCTTTCAAATGCTTGCGTGACGGACCTTCAAGTGCCCTTTTTTCTCCTCTGCAAATAATTAGTATACAGCATCATCTTGGTCTAAAGCTTCAATAGAATACATTTAACTAAACCATGAAAAAAAAAATGCAAAATAAACAAGGCTCCCTACCGTTTCTTTATATCATTTTCTGACCCCGTTGCTGTATCAGAAGTAGAAAGCGCGTCTGGTTTCTTCTTCCAGAGACGCCCCTGCAGTTAAAAAGAGTCATCAGCAAGAATTGCAGGCTCCATCTTAAATGAAGAACACACTGGCATAAATACTGAAGAAAACTCGCAAGCAGATTCATGTTGACAGGGGTAGGCTGAGGCTATTAAAGTTCCATTTAACATGTACTCAGGATAACTACATTTGGCTACTAGGTTATAAATAATTTTAACTGAAAAGTCACAGCAACATAAACAAATTTAGTAATGAAGACACTTAGATGCTCGACTATTGACTACCATGAAAAATGGAGGCTTCCTTGGAACCCCTTGCAACCAAAGATATCCTAATATAGTACTCAAAGAACTTTTTTACCCAACTAAAAGGGAAACCTGAAGCCAACCCCAAAAATTTGGGGAAAAAAGGCTTTTTTGTTGTTGTACCAAAAGAGCAACCTAGATGTTGATTCCAAGATTTTACACCCTATTTTTTAGGCTAACAAATGCAAGTGAAAGACTATGTAATGAGGCTGATGATTAATTATTCAAAAAATGGAGAAGGATAGCAGAGTCAAACAATGCTGTGAATATTGTATAAAGTCAAGTGCCTCCACATAAATTAGTTTATACTTACCAGAGGAGTCAAGTGATGAAGAGAGACAAAGATTCGAATAATGCTCCAAGATGAGGGATAATATTGATATATAACATATACATCATACTGGGGGAGCTTAAATAAAGTTCTTCATGTAGTTAATGCATTTGAAAGCTTGGTGGGCTCAGATATGCATCTGTTTACATACTGCAAAACCCCCATACGTAAGGACTAAATCAATTGATGTTAGGATCAAACGATATGATATACATGTCTGATCATGCTCTAGTACATGATTACTGTTGGAATATAGAAGTTTGACCTCTGCCATAGGTATCCATGCATCAAACATTTCCGTTTGATACTCCGATACCATGTGCCCTGAACTGATCACTGGCCTACTTCTAACCTGGACTGACATGGTAAAATCATCAAATTATACATCTTCGGAGTTTGGACAGGTCATTAGTCTAGATTTTATCAATTCCCAAGTAATTGAAACCAATAATTATATAGAGTTATGGCTAAATGAAACATACAACACAAGCTTGCTTACACATGCCTCCAAACACATTTTAATTTCAAACTACAAAACGTTACACGCTAACGGAATGATATTGTGGTCTAGAATCTAATTCTTAATCCATTGATTTGGAGATAATTAGGGAAATGACAACAATATCAACTTTAGCCTGGGCAAAAGCTTTAAGGTACATTCTTAGGAATCCATAATCCTAATTTCTTGACATGCATGGCTGCCTACAAATGGCATACACATAGCCATAGCCACTCATCTTGCAGTAATAATTTGAATATGAATCAAGTATATTACTCGCATTCAATATTCTTCCTTTCTCAAGGGTTCTCTGGATTTAGTTCTTACATTTAATCCATCACAGCCCCTTTCTTCTTGTATTGGTAACAGCACTCATACTAGTTACAAGAGAATATTTGAAAGGGAGTTATTCAAACTCATTTCTCATAATTGAAAAGTTTCTTGTTGGCTTTATTATTGCATTAAGCCCATCGTCAACCCTACACAAAGATATAAGCTTCACCTAGTGTATCAAAAAGAGATATTAGTGAGCTTCGTACTTCGTATTTTTATGAAAAAGATCAAAACTTTATTATTCTTTCTCGATGTGATCGTCTCTCATGATATTTGAGGATAAGCATAGAATTAAGACACTCTATACCATATCAATCACCAGGGCTTCAAATCAGAGGTATACTGATTACCGTGACATTGGCTCCAGATCAACCAAGGCTTTTCTAAAGAAAGTAAACAGAACCTTAAGGTGGCATCTACCGTTGGAGGAGAACTTGAGTTTATTGTTCTCTATAGGTGAAACTGTTCATAGTCATGTACAAAGCATGTTGTAAGGTCATCGGTCCGTCGT
>JBAKGM010000232.1:81880-100961 GCA_037177215.1 Asparagus racemosus | reverse complement strand
CCTTTTTCCCCCCCCCACACCCCCCCCCCCCCCCCGCCCCCCCCCCAAAAAACCAAAAAATAAAAAAAGGAAAAAGAAAAAGGGAAAAAACAAGGGAAAGGAAAACAAAGGAAGAATCATTTTTCTGCAGAGCACGTTCGCACCCTGACCCAGCCCCACCAAGAAAGACAAAGAGGGGAATGATTTCATTGCGGTGATATCACTGGTACATCTCTAGTGAGTGCATGAGCCATTTGAACCTTCGTATAAAGTGAGATTCTAAAGAAATATTCGTTTGGACATAGTGAGCAGAAATTAAATGGAGCTGATAAAGCTGACAGTGTTTCAAATACAGGTAAATTTGTGTTTAAAGAAACATCTATAGCATGACATATTACCTCTTCAATGGTTTTGATGAAACCCTTGTACTTCTCAGGCACGACTAACCCAACAGCTTCATTTCCGCACTTTCTGATCAAAATCTCAAGGATCACAGCAACCTACCAATGTGTGTGGTCATTTAAACGATTGAAATACAATACAGTAAGGTAAAATTAAACAGTCAGAAAAGAAAAACATTGAGCTGAACGGCTTATGATTGGTGCATACCTTCGATCTGAAATGATGTTTTGAGACAGACGACCAAGGCAACATTCCATTAAGGATATCAGTTAAGAAGTTTATCAGGTCATTAGAATGCAAGGAAGATGCTAAAACTTTAACGAAGCCCAAAGCTGCCTGTTCAATGCTAAAAAACAACTGAGTTGGGGAAATGAAACAACAAACAAGGTGACAGTAAAGAATGAGAAGAAGCTTACTTTAATAACTTCAATATCTTTGTTTTGAAGCAAAGTTAGTACAGAAGATATTAGGTTTGGTACAGCTATACAATATCTCGCATCATTGTATATCAACAATGAAAGTGCAGAAATTGCTCCACTCATTATGTGAGGTGATGAGCTAGAAAGATAACCCATTACCTGGAAGGAGATAAAATGTTGTAAGAAAAGTATATATGCAGTTATTAACATGATTTAGTTAACAGATGAACTTTCTCTGATTCTGTCACACAACCAAATGACAGTCATCATTCCAGTTGTTTGTATATGCAGGACGCAGTTTCATGTACCATCAATGAAAATTGAGAAACAATATAATAGCCAGCATGAAATGTGAATAGAGAGTTGTTTTTATACAGGACCTTTAGTATATTAAATAATACTACAAGATACTAACATCTCCACAAGGTTTTTCACGTGAAAATTAAAAAGATAAGAAATAAGTTCAAGATTCACAACAAAGTTGTCAACTGCAACAACTGCTTCACCCTAAGTACCAATAATTTCTACGAGACACCAATAGCCATGAATTTCGCTTTAGAAAGATTATTCAACTAGTTGATTTTTCAGGAGAGAGAATGAACGAAATTTGAATATTTGTTTAATCAACAAGAAACGAGGATGACCAATTAAAAAAAGATTAAAAGAAAATTTAGTACAGCAAACGGCGTAACGACATTATAAAATTGATGAGTGCATATGCTATGATTTGAAGGTCACACAAGGGATAAGAGTAAATTTAAGAGACCAGACGGCAAAATTGCATGTGTTGACATGCTTACCATGTGTATCCAACAAGTTTTATCTAATCATGAATAGTGTTTGATTTCTGTTATTATTTTTTTCCCAAGGAGAGCTAACTGCAACTTGTACATATTCTGATATGATCAAGAAAAATGGTAGGGAAACCAAATGTATCGCTGTGAAACAGAATGCAGAGATGAAGGAATCAAATGTGGCTATAAAGAAGACATGTTTTAGTATCATTACTCTTACCATATTAAGCAGTTTCTGGAGACCGGACTCTGGATCAGTATCTTGGGTTTCCTTCAGGGTGCAACTTATATTCAGCAGTACATTATATGCCAACTTTCTAGATTCTTTCTTTGTCTGCAAAGGCACATGAAAACAATCAGAGTTATTGCACGAAATGAAACTATAAGATTAACAGAAATTCGTAAATTAGGAGAAATATCAAAATAATAGCAACTTCTATCATTACTTGTACATGATAAGTCAAACCTATTATTGTTCTAGAAAAAGGAAAAAATACGTCAAACTTGTTTTTGAACCATTGCTAATGTTTTAATGCCAAATTGATTTTTTTGTTATTGGTGAAGTGATATTCACACTGTTATCCCCCTAGATGATTGGGCTGCCTTGTAGAGAAACATACATGTTTCGCACTAGTATTACCTGAAGATAACTAGATAGTTCAACTGTCTTTTAGTCGTATGCTTTTTGAAGTGTAAATTGGCAGATTGAGTGTGTGAATACATAAGTGCATGTGCATGCTCACACAAACACTAGAAAAGGCATGTGTCATGTATACAAGAAACCCATAACTCTTTCACACATTTATCACATAAAATAAAACAAAAAAACAAGTACACTCTTTCCACCAAAAGGCATGCCTATGCACGCGAGACATCGAATCCTTTTTCAAGTTCTCCCATATAATAACAAATATTAAAAAATAATGATAGAACATTAGAGGTCAATAATAATCTTAACCTGCTATTAGAATATGTTTTTGGTTATTTATCACTATCAATGCTCAAAGATCTCACATATATACTAAGTACAAATAAAGATTAAGAAAAGTACTACCCGATGATAAGGTAAAAAAAAAAGATTCAAAATCTAGTCTACTATTTATTAAAAATAGAACAACGTATGTGTTGCCTACCAAAAAAGAAAGAACAACATATGTGTTTTTGAAGATATAGTTCAATGCTAGCTAAAAAGATAAAAGGATAACTTTTCTAAATGATCATAGTTCAAGAAATAAAATAAGAAAATCTATTTCAAGTTTATTTAAAAATAACTCGTAGTTGCCTCCTAAGTCCTAATCAACTTTGACAAGAACCTATCGATGCAGTCCTTAAACCAATGTATTTCTATTCCAGATCTAGAACTTCAGATTGTGAAAAGTGGATACTTTTAAATCTGAACAACCTGGATGTATCGCAAGTGCCAACAAGAGGGGGGGGGGGGGGGGGGGTTGAGGAAATAAGGTAAAGCCAATCAAAGTTCTTTTAAGCATATAGATATGCAGGGCCATAAAATGGGAAATTCCATATGGCAAGTGGAGAAGCAATTAAATTTAGAAATGATAAGGATGGAGGTCCATATGCATGTGCTATTAAAATTGGTGGACTCGTTGAAACCATACTACTCTTGAGTGATTGGTCATAATTCAGGCCCGCCTAAGTCAAGGAGGAACTATGAGTATAGACTTCTCAAGCCTAGATTCCAATTAGGTTATTTTTGTCAGGTGATACTAAACAATCAATCTAGCTTTCTAAGTGCCACTTTATCATTCAGACCTATTCACATAACATTGAGAGCTATTCACTGCTTTTCTCAAAGGATAATTTCACAATATACACAAAGAAATAGGAACATTCAAGAAAGCACAAAGAACTTCTACACTCGTCTTCTTCTAGAATGGGTAAAGTGGATATCTATAATTGTTTAAAATTAGGGTGGATATCTATAATTGTTTAAAATTAGGAAACTTATAAACCTTGATAGGGACTATACATTCTTGGAGAAAAATAATTACAACAGAAAACTTCTCTTATTGAGGTCATTTAAGGAGGATTTGGAAGTCTAGATTCTTTATAGAAGTAGAAAAGGAGGTCCAAAATATTCAAACTAGCTTTTCTCTCTTTCTCGTGTTTTGAGATTTTTTTTTTTTTGTGTGTGGCAGATTCAGCTTGTGCTGCTGCTGGATCAATCATATGATGATTTAGAGATCTCTTGCATAACATTAGGGCTAATTTCAAAATAACCATAGTCAAAAGATCTTCAAGAACTTGTCATACAACACCATGAACAATAAAATGTTCAGCACCAGTTTGCATGCAGAAACTTGCATATAATTTGAAACATTATGCTTAATCTGTCTCGAGCTTAAGTATACAGGATCCAAGAATAGAGGAAATCTGTTCAAACTTCAGTTCCTTGACAAATTTAACTATGGCACATGTCTATGCAGTGCTCTTAGCAAATGCTAACCAAATATATATAAATAGTGGCGATAAATGGATAGATAGCCAGAATCAATCACATGCGCGCACACGCATGCACACACATGATATATTAAAAGGACATTGTACAGTATATATGATATATATAAGTAAATCAGCACCGAGCTTACCTTTAATGTGATGATTATCTCATTGAGAATCAGAAATGCCTTGTTGTCCACATCCTTATCATTTTTCTACAATAAAAATAAAAATAAATAAATAAATAAATAAATAAATAAAAATAATAAATACAAGGACCAAGGTTAAAGAAAACACACTGCAGATCAAAATGAGGTCTTGAAACTAAACCAAGGACTTCATGATTGCTGACATAAATATAAGATGCTGATAGAACAGCCCACCCATGTATCATAACAGTAAAAACTTTGGAAATTCTATTTTTTGGGAAAAAATGGAGTTTCTACAAAGGGATTTTTATTATTTTATTTCTCTATTTGTAATTTAATTAGGCTTGACAAAGTCCAACAAATAACCCATTGTTAACTCAGCTAATATAGCTATGGTGGTACTTAGTGGGTAGGTATACCAGTAACGTGTGTCATGGATCTTTCAGATGTACCACATCAACGTCCTATATCACACTGATTTGTACATTATACCAGAATAACCTTGTTGATAACACCTCCCTCCACTCCCTTCAAACCTCAACAACCCAACAACCCCCACCCCACTCCGGATAGTCTGGCAAGGCCAAAGGTTTACTAAAAAAAGGGAACCCAGGTTGCTTTTTCAAATGTTAAATCTCCCTCAGGCGGTCAACCATTTCATCAGATGTTAAAGAGTTGACTAATTTGCAAAGTCTGTAGCTCTTCTAAATATATATATTATAAAAGGAAAACCATCTCATCTATGAAGACAAGTAACTCTGGTCCCGACTCTAAATATTTCCTCTTCTTTCATTGGTTTACCTTGTGTGTACAATTTATGCTGCAGAATGAAGAAAAAAGAGAGCTTATATCAATGATCAATCCCACCCAAATAACAAATTATATTATGAGATCAAGAAGGCAAACACATGACATTTAAAGATATATAAGCCTGTTAAACAGAAAAACAGAATGTTCAATGCAGAATCTCTAACCTTTAGGATATGAACCAATAAATAATGCAAACATAAGAAGCGATTTTTAATGGCATCACTGTCGACTGAAATCTTTACACTGAAAAGAAGATCCATCAATTCATCTACCCGAGTTTTGAAAAACCAACTGTGTACCTGCACCACAAAGGATGTGAGTAGGTAAATAGACATGATAATCTTCAAACAATTAGTCCTTTCTGACCTCTAAAATTCTATTCAATGCATAATATGCTTCGATATGGCAGGTTCCATCTGTATCCTGCAAATGAAATAAAACAAGTGCTTTAAATAATCTGTTGCATAAGAAAAATCTAATTTCTTATACTTGAAAATATAGTTTATCAGACTCAATCAGTAAAGATGAAAAAATATACCAATAAGTTAGACTTTATAAAACTGAAGATTATATTAATCAGGTCTTCATCAGCTGTCTCAACAAAAGATGATGCCAGCTCCATGATCAAGCACCTGCAATGACTAAGTTTCCTCATCAATCTTCGCGTAGTTTAACAATGAATAAAGAAGCATCACTTATAAGAAACTATGCAAGCCATTTAGGATGTAGGTCTAAACTAAGCTCAAAAGCAACTAATGCACATCCAGGTATATTTGCACAAGACCAAAATCAGTAACATAATAGCACATCTAGTCATGAAACCGATTGTTGAATCTGAAACTGATGTGATTTTAGGTTTCATAATTTTTAGCTTTGTTCAGAAGTTAATTTGATTATCAGCTTGTGCAAGTAGTTTGCTAATTATTATGATTTGAACATAGTTAGTATCCGTTGGATTTTTTCATTTTTGACTGACAGAATTACACTACTTAGCTGGTCATTTTAGATTAAGGTCATGTCTTATCTGTTCTCTTAAGCCTATAAAAAGGGTCGAAGAGTTTGTTTCACTGCAGTTAAATTAATTTGTTCCAACCTCTTTCTCTGTTCTCATACTTCTACCAGTTTGCATATATTTGGTATTGAACCCCTATCTGAAGTTTCTTTATCAACTGTTTTCTGTATTATGCCCACGAGAAACAGACTTGACTTTTCTCTTCTTACTCTGCCAAATACTTGCTTGCATTAACAGAAGGTTGGTAACCTAGAGGAAAATTTGACAATCTTTACAGCCTAGTTCAAGAGAGGGTTTCCCTCGCTTTCTAACAGTCATCTTTAATTGATAATGTGTTTGATTGCATCAAGAAACTCATGAAGAGAGGTTTTCCGCTTGAATCATCACCCCATCCCCTCCTACCAACATTCCAACCATCATCACCACGTTGCCACGACTTCCAGCCATTGAAAATGAGTGAATTGGGCCCATCCAAATTGAATACGATCTAAAATCAAAGTGAGTTGATTTGAAGCCATACTCAGCCGGTTAGCCCTTACTTCATTAAGTGAACCTGTCCTTGAGTAACTTCAGTCTATTTCAAACAATATTGAAGCGCCAAAGTTGCTCGATATTATTGTTCTTGGTCCCTTCCATCTATTCACAACCATATTCAGAATTATTGTTGCAAAAAGGAGATAAAACAGCTCATTATCTCCTAGAGAAGTCACAAAGCAGCAGAAGCAAAACATTTTGTATCTTAGATTTAATGAAATTGTTAGGTTTTGAAATTAGTTTCATTTTATTTGGATTTGGATTAGGATGTGAAAGTAGCAAGTATTTGTGAAATTTATTTGTAATATAGTTTATTAGCTACTTAGATTTTTTTTTTAAAATTCAATATTTGGATGAACAACAAAGGGAAGTTTGCTGTTTTCAAGACAAGTTCTGAAGGTTATCTGCTTCCCTCAATTATCTATTATATTTCTTCTTTCTAGGATCAGTTTACACCTGAAATACCGCGACATCAAGAAAATGTAGTAGTCAAATGGAGGTTCTACAATGCTGCTTTTGCAAAAGATATATAACGAATCATAATCACAGCTTTGTATAACCTTATCTCTACATTTTGAAAATGGAAAAAATAGGTTATCTATCAGCAAGAGGATTTTCATGTCACCAAAATTCCGTGTGCATGTGCAGTGCTTTAAAACTCGGCCGATTTTATCAATTTATTGCTGACATATCAGGTTTGGGCCATGGCCGATACAATTTCTCCAAAAATTTATCGCATATTATTTTTGGCCGATTTTTCCCAATATATCGGTGTAAATGCAATAAAGTGGTTGATTTCTTGTGGTCTAAAAGTCGCTCAATTTTCTATAAATACAATCAAAGTGAACTGGTTCGGGTTTGGAGACAAAAACCCTCTTTTTTCCATACCCGACCCACATCCACTGAACAAAAATAGCGCTACCCTATTCTACTCCGCATCCACTAAACAAAAATAATTGGTAAGTGATCCTAAACATGTGTTATTTACATATTAGTATGTTTATATTTCATTAAATGTGCTTAGATTACAATTTAGACATTATTATATTGTATATGCTCACCATTTGATATGACACTCCGATTTTTACATCCCTAATAACTGGGGTCTGATATGAATTTTGGCCGTGCGATATATTTGCAATAACCGATAATTAAAACCTTGTGCATGTGTGTTGTGTGTACAGATCAAACCACAACACATATCCTAACGCCTGCTTTAAGTTTTTCAATGGTCATTCAGATTTCGGGACGTCTACAATGTAGTCAAAAAAGGTCTAAAAGAATTAATGCCAATGGATCGAGAGAAATTGAAGACAAACAAATATACACTAAGTAGAGGTAAACAAATATGTGGGGAAAACAGAGATTGCTGCTTACCTTCTGTTTTTGAACCCTTTCTTTTTAGATGCATTCTCTATCCCTCCATTTATATCAACTTCTAGGATATCCTCCAATTTTTTTGTTTCAAGTAAAGCACCTCCAGCTTCACACTTCTGCAATGATGAAACCAAGAAGTTTTTAATCTTCTCAGGCCCCAGGACAGAAGCCAAACAGCCAATTGCTTCCTGTTAACACAACGAAAATCCCACATATCAAATTAGACATATTCTGTGCATCACAGATAGTAATAACTCTGAATAAGAATCTAAAACTGCTAACAAAAGTAGACAAAGAAAGAACATTTATATAAGTTAAGGAAGAACTATATAGGTTAAGGAACAATTATTTACTCTAAATATTTCCAGAAAGTATGAACAAAAAGTAGTTTCTCTTATATAACCACATGTGTTTTTATACAACACTATGGGAATGCTACTCTTCAGTAATCTGAGCTAGAACTTAAAATTCTCATTAATTTGAGACCCTTAATACTACTTGTGAATCTATAGCACCAAATCCCACTTTTATTATACAGTTTGGCCTCAAAGTAAAGAGTAAATCACAGAGAACTGTAAGTATTAACCAGAATTTGATTCCCCCTAAAACTGAACAATCTAGAGGTTCTTACACAACCCTTGGGATTAGTTCCCTCAATGAAAACCAGTCCTTCTGCTTAAAGATTGAATGCAGACTCAAAATGTCAATACTGAAATGTACTTTTAATTTATATTAATAAATTACTTCCTTCAGTTCTATTTCCTGTTGAAGCGATTTTGTAGAAAAATAAGGTCGTCTTACTTAAATTAAATGCATTCATTTAATGACTACCTCAAAAGAGAAAATGGCTTCCACATCAAGACAAGAAATTTTTTTTTCCACATTTGAGTTGGTGAGATCTATCTTAAGCGAAATTTCCCTAACTTGCAAATTCGACGGTAGAAAATTATGTTCTCTAGATCAAATAGCTATGATTGAGCAAAGAGGTCACAAACCTTCAGGGAGTGCTTATCAGGAGGGGAATCCCAAAATATATCTGTAAGAACCCGGAATAACTCCATGGAGCTGCAGGCCAAGGCCTTAATGTTCCTAGATGCAGTTTTCTCCGAGTAGCAATTAAACAGATCTCTGGCTTCACGGTTACTTAATTCAAGTGCAGAGCGAAGATCAGCACTAGGTTTTGCACCCTCATTGGGTTTTATGAAGCTTCTGTTTCCATTCACAAGCTCCTGGAAAGGAACAGAATGCTAGAAAATTAGTAGATAAACAGCCCATGTAGACATACTCTAAAGATTGATTATGTTAAAATTGATCTGATTCCTTCTACCAAATTCCTCGCATGTTTTGTTCTTCATATGTGTACAGACTAGATATTATAATGAATATATGTGGTAAGAAGGGGTACAAAAATCAGTTTGATACATGAAGTCGCAGTACAGTCCAAAGCATTTGTCCACGTGAATTTACTAAGTGATTGCATTTCATGTGTCAGCACATACAAAATACATACAAATAAATTAGACGACACATTAAGAGTCAAAGACTATAAGTCTTTAATAATGGTAGCCCAGGTTCTAGCAATGTTTTAGAAAGCGCTAGGCGCTTCTAGGAGCCGGACCAGGCGCCTAACCCCCAGGCACTTGGGCAGACGCTTAAGCGGCACCTAGGTATTTTTAGCGTTAAGAGAGGAAGGATTGTTTTCAAAGATTTAAATCTTATTCTACCATTGTTGTGTACCTAAGATAGCCTTGGATTTAGAGTTTTGATCCGATCCATTTTGACTTGGCCTATTCTCTTCATCCATTACTATGCCTAAGCGAGCAATATACCCCTTTTTATGTGTTGCAGTCTACGCAAGTGGCCCATGCTCCCCAAGGCGCCCAAAGTACCGCTTAGGCCTAGGCAGGCACGCAGACTGCTTTTTAAAACAATGGGTTTTAGTAACCACAAAGTCCCTACCGGCTACTGATACTTAAATTCAAAAAATAGGAGCAGCCACATTACTATAAAACAAAAATATGATATTTAAAAATCTAAAAGAACATGATGGCCCTTTTCAAACTAAATGTCAAATGAATGGCTCCAACCTTCTAGTATAATATTCTCATAAACCATGAATAAGTAAAAAAGGAAAACCTAAATACTAAAGGAAAAAATTACAAGACAAATTTAGTCATTACTCCATTTCAGTTAGTTCTTGGCACAACAATTTCAGCCATCCAAATCGGCAAGGCACCACCATGAATAGTTTAATGCATAGTGAAGCAAAGGAGGCCTTGACTAGAAGCAATAACATATCGATTTATCATTACCTTCACTGCACTCGCTACGGTTGCATGCAAAGATTGACTTTCTTTCAGCATAACTATAAGGAGCTTGGACAAGTCACTAAAACTCTTCGAAGTATCAGTAGGATAACGACAGAAGGCAGGAAGCAAGTCCATTAGGCCATGGAAACATGACTGCAGACCTTTTAGTTTGGATGTTTTCTTAACTGAATAAGAAACAACTGTCAGTTTTTCAGATGTTTATACTTTTGGTATATAGTTGGAAGCAATTAATGCATATACCTTTCTTACAAGCATTCTGCACAGATTCTGCAAGGGGTACAACACACTCCATAAAATACTGCAATGATGCTCCTATCACATATCTCTTCAAGACGGGTAGAATCCATGTATTTGAGCAAGTTGCTTTGTCAGTATCAAGAGATATTGGTACAAGCGAAAGCACTTTCTCAGGTCCCATTGCAATTATAGCGGTCCCAATACACACCTCAACCTGATGAACAAACAAAGATTTTCAGCACCTATAACGAGCTTGCAACTCAGCTGTACTTCTGTACTCAAAGAATACAGAAAGAGTACTGTGTAACTTTCCACAACTCAGAGAAATAGTAATATCTCAAATAAAAATATAAGTCAGTAAGCTACGATTTACATTTTATATTGTTGTGACTTACATGCTTCATATGAGGAGATTCCTCTTTCAAGTGCATTGCCTTCTCTGATAATTTAAGAAAGATTCCCTTCATTAAGAAGAATGAGAATTCACCTACAAAATAAATTAGAAGTAGAACAATATAGTTCAGAAACACTTACCTACGTAGCGTGTATGACACGGCAAAGATCGGTAGAGCAAATTGATATGTATGTCAATAAATAAAACAACACAGAATACTCACAAGTAAAAGAAACGGTGAAAGATCACTGCTGTGAAAAATGGTGCAAGCTTTCACTTAGTAACACAGTGTAGTTGATTACCAGAAAATTGATATATTACAATTATTTGCATACAAGTATATATAATATGAATTTATAGTGTAGCAGAGGCTTGTTTAGTTTTGAACAGAGGAAAAGAGGACTGATTTGAAGGAGTTACGACTGTAGATAAGATGAAAGGGGTCAGGAATTTAGACAGGTTCGGGCTAGGGCTTAGATGAGAAAGAAAGAAAAAATATTGTAGTAGGGAAGATTAGGGTTTGGCTGCACTCCTCCATAAAACACTTTACACACAAAAATATTAAACTTGTCATATCCAATAAAAAACTAAAATAAGTACAATATTGTATATTTTACGTCCAAAGGACTTGAATTGAAATAGAACTACTACTCTTAATCTTAAATCAACTAATTTCTAAGCAAACTAAAATTTTCCAACAAAACTCTAATTCTTACTAAACTAAATTTTCAAAACAAATTAAATCTCCAAACCAATTCTAGTTCTAGGATGAATTTGCTCCCAATGTCAAAGTTTTATGTGAAAATTTTGAGGCCAATGTAATGATGTCCTGCGGATGGTACAAATGCAAAACAGAAAGACCGGTTAATCTAGGTAGAAGGAATGAATTCAAAACATCGTATTCGGGAATGCTTTAGTAAAATTGTACAGCTTGAAATAGCAGAAACTACTGTTCAAGAGTATAAATAGAATGCAGATGAAAAATAAGAACGCCTTATTACAAAAGAAAATACGCTACTATAAGCCCCCTTACAAGTAGAGAATGATTGATTAACCTTTTTTAAGAGAGACTCATTATTCAGAATTAGGGTGACAAATGAAAAGGAAAAGAAAGAATGTAAGGGGCCTGTGCCACTTAATAATGAAATTAGTAGTTGAAAGATAAGAAACCATGCATATGATATAAGCACGGAATGATTGAACATACCAAGTGCAAGGAACAAAACTGAAATGACTGCCAATAAATTCTCAGTGGGAGTATCACAGGCACCAAGCATCTGATCAAATAAAGTACAAATAGATGTCACCGCCATCATTTCAAGGGTATCTTCATCATTATTACACAATGGACTTCCAGTACTCAATAAAAGTCTCCGGTTTATATGTGTGTTGATCAATTCCCTCAAGATATTTTCAGCATTCTTAGAAGTAGTCGCATCAGAATTCAAGTAACCTGAAAATTCCAGATGATGGTAAATAAGTTCAAATGGAGTAAAGATTGCCATTGAATTTATTAATTTTAGAATCTGAAAATTAGCTTGCGAGATTATGATTCACGAGTATAATAAGCACGGCACTTCCTAATGGAACTTGGCACATGCATAGATTCATGTGCACATATATATTGGCTACCAAATACGTATTGAGTGTAAATTAATATTATATCAACAGGATATTTGATTAGGAAATGTCAGTGCAGAAATAGTCTATAAAGAGAACTCTAAAAAGACGACATAACTCATTTTCTAAAATTTAAGGCCATTGCTGAAAATCCGGATGAAATTTTCCATCAGTTGAGGAGATGATCACAGAATGAGGTTTGCGCCAGGGATACTGTAACATTGTGCCAAAGTCATAAGAAAACCATCTTCCTGTTCTGAAAAATAATATCTGACAGCCCATAGTAATGTGGTTCAACGGAGCACATTCCAAAATGGATAAAAATCGACGGGATATTACCCACTGTAGGGAGAAACTCTTAACGGCTGTTTAACAACTTTAGCAAGAAGAAAATTCGATACACATTTTCAAGCAAGGTTATTACCAAAAAGTGTAGAATTTGGTAGTAAAAACATTTTCATATCTAAAAAATGAAGATTATGTCTTTAGAACTGTATGATGATATACAAGCATCCATATTCCATTATAATGACAGGAACACGAACAAATACACACATACATGTAATCGTATAGTTATCCAGACAGATATACAAACACACATAAGACAGGATGTAAAATACTAACAGTTGTTAATATGAACATAATTTTAAAATACTAACCGATATGAATTCTAGATAGAACTTTCAGACAATAGTCAGAGTTTCATTATAGTCGAACTTTTGAGACCTCCTTGTTAGTGTGTTACTTTAGAAGGACTTATTCTTCCAAAATTCAAATATATCCAGTATGTGAAGTTTTAGCTCATGCAATGAATATACCAGAGGTTATACGGTGGTTTTGCTCAAATGAAAAAAAAAGAAAAGAAAAAGAAAAAAGTGTACCTACCTGCAATAGAAGTAAAGATGGGTGGAAGAAATTTTATCCATAAACTCGGCTGTGCATCCTGAAGCTTCTTCAGGCCATTTTTCAATAACATGGATGCAGGAATAACAGTATCAATCGGATTCTTATCAGTAGATATATACGATGTAAGAGCAGAAAGCACTTTCTCTGAGTCAGAAGCAAGATGTTCGATTTCTGTCCATTCCACCAGTGCTTCAAGAAGCTTAAGAATGTGCCTTGTGCGCGATGAGAAACTACAACCCAAGAGCTTAGAAGCACTGGACAGAAGCTTTATCCTGACTTTCTCACATAGGCTCGGAACAATAACTGTTACGACATTGAACATATGGAGCGCTTCCAATTGCTCCGACTCTGACTCAATCTTTGATTCCGACTTCTCTAACAGAGGCGTGTGCTTCTGGTACATAGAGTGCACAGCTTTGCTTCCATGTTTTATGACAACGCTGCTCCGAAAAGCTTTGAAAAGATTCTCGATGCATACTTGAGCACATTTCCGGACCTGCGGCATTAAAATTCACATTTTTCTTCCAACGCAAATATATTAAAATTAAAGAAAAGGTCAATGTTGACAGTTGTTGAGTACCTTGGGCCGCTTGTCGACGGCATAGCTAAGAAGCATCTGCAGAGGCAACTCCACCGAAGTCCAATCCTCCAGATCGACAAGGAGAGACAGCAAACCCAATGACTTGATCAGAGATCTGACAGTGCCGGTGGCCAGGCTGGAATCAGGATCGGGTCCTGATATCCTCAGCAAGAACTCGGAGAGAAGAAAGGCGGCATCTTTGGCCTTGGGCGGGGGCAGCGCCAAGGAATCACCGATGAGAACCGAGAGGAGAGAGGCGATTGCGGCGATGGAATCGGGATCGGAGCCTCGGTAGTCGCTGAAGGCGGTGATGGCGGCGGCGAAGTAGGCGGGAGGGGTGAGGGGGAGGCCCTCCTCGAGGAGGATGGATCTCATGGCGGCGGCGGTGGCGATGAGGTGGCGATGCTGAGGGGCCTTCGATTTGGAGTAGCGGTCGGTCAGGGCTTTGCAGACGTCGGAAGTGGAGGTGAGGACGGTTTCTGCTGATGCTTCGTCGTCTCCATCTGCTGCTGCTGCTGCTGCTGCTGCTGTTTCCGTGTCCATCGTTTCTTTGGGGCTTTCGTACGCCGCCGAATTGGGCTATGCTTGGGATCTCCTGTTCTTATTCTTCTTCATATGCTTATTATTACTAGGGTTTAGCGAGGAACGGGCGAGAGGGAGGAGAGAAGCGGGGCTCGCAAATTGGATGGAGCGAGAGGCGGGCGGGTGGGTGGGATAAAAAGAAGGGCTTTTCTTCTACTAGGGTTTTAGCAGTATTTTAACATGAGGTTAATTTTAGAAGGGTTGATGACGACCATACCTGGTATCATCGAATTGCACTTACTACCCTTTTAGTGTTGTTTGTTAAGTTTACGGTCCCTAAGAACCTAACTCCCTCTAATTCATATTAAATGTGAGATGCCCTTCTTTTGTAATGCCTAAAATTCCCTCTTAATGGGTTGGATACATTTTTAACTTATTTGCTCTCATTTTTGCTCTTTGTTCTCTTAAGAAGACACTATTTAAGCCTGTTTGAGCTCCATTTGAATGGGGCAGAAGAGTGAGATTAGAGACTTAGGTCTTGTTGATGCTCAGTTATCAAACAGGGGGGTTAGTCTGTGGATTAGGAGAGTGTTAAGGTCCTCAAACTCCTTCAGATGACTGGTTCAGAGAGAAACTGTTCATTCCTGCACATGAATATCTCGTAAGAGGGCGGAGTTAGGTTCTCTGGTGATTCCTCCGACGATCAAGTTAGTGTTTTTAGCTTGAGTGGAGAAGTGAATTTAATAGTTTGAGAGTTTTAGGATAGAGATATTGCTTACCCTAAGCAGCAGACATCATCTTTCTTTTATAGCAGATCTGCAGGGGCAAATCGGTAACTTCAGCCGAGTTCAACTAGGCGGCTGAGTCGTCATCTGCTATACAGGTGTCAGCTGCAAGGGGGGTTCCAGGCGTTAAATGTGGGGTGAAGGTGTGTAGCGCTAACGAGGTCTGATGAGTCATAAAGGCTATGAGGGCTAGGGTAATGATGATTTTTGACCGTGCATTTAATATTAGGTTAGTCGGCTAGCAGGGGATTCGAGGTAACTACCGCCTCTTTGACTCACCTAGGTGAGGATCGACAATCACCGCCTTTTCATTCCGTCACTCGAGTTGTCGGCCGGTCGAGTCGACAGCAAGAGTGGTCGGCTGATCGAGTCGGCCGTGAGAGTGGGTGACTGATAGTTGTCGAGTTAAGGGAAGAACATTTTGACTCGGGCATGGGAGTTGGCTATGAGAGTAGCTTGCTATCTGGGTTCTGGACTCGTCTGTTTAGAAGAGGAGCAGGACGCGTCGGTCTTCTTAGGAGGATTAACACTTAGTAATTTTTTGAAGGTCATAACAAGTCTCTATTTAATGTCTCTCTCATTCTTTTTCTCTTTTTTTAGTTATACCCTACTCTTCCCATCAGTTGGTGAGAACCAACGCAAGATATCTAGTTTATCATTACAACAACCTCCACCATGTTTCTAACTTATTTCTAGAGAAGAAAATGCTAACAAATGGAGAACCAAGCTTCTTAATGTAATGCAACATAAATGCTAATTGAATTTGTTTTGGAGATTTTTTGTGGTATTTTAGTTTTATTTGTAGCAAAAACCAAGAGTCGTCTTTTGTCTTACTGTCGACTTCGGTGAACAGTTTTGATGCTGGAGTTTGCATCCTTGAGATGGGTGAGAACATGTGAGAATGGGTGAAATATAAACAACACGAGTTAAAATTCGATTTTTTGGATAAGAGAGGACTTTCACTTGGGGTTAATTTTGTAATTTGTGATGGGGTTTGGTTCCCAAGGGGTGTGAATGCAATAAAAAATACTATAGGGGTATTAAGTGCAACTCAGTGATACTACAAGGGGTGTGTTCGCAATTAACCCATTTTAGAAAATCCCTCCACTATAAGAGTGTATCTCCATCAAATACTTTAATTTGCTAAAACCCCTGTTGAGTTGGGGTTGTTGTAGGTAACCCCCTCAAAAACCCCTATTGAGTTGGGGTTGTTGTAGGTAACCCCCTCAATCAATTTTAGTAATCCATTCTTAAAAGACACTTCATTCACGCTCTCTCTTACATTGGGGATGTGCTTGGCAACTCTTGCAAAAATGGGCTAGGATCAATTTTGGCCTAATTTTATTCTAAACTTATTCTTGTGTACACCAACTCCCTCTTGGTTTATCAGAAAACCCTCCATCAACTATTTTAATTTGCTAAACCCCCTCTTAAGTTGGGGGTGTCGTAGATAACCTCTCAATCAATTTTAGAAATCCACTTTTAGTATTAACTATCCTTCACACCCTCTCTTACTTTACAACTTCAATGTGGTCTTATATATCAATCTTGCCTCTTTCCAGCATTAATCGAGGTCATCAGTGTAAGAACTCATTGTCATGTTTCTCAATTTTGATGGATCGTTATGAGATGTTTTTTCCCCATTTTTGTAGTCTAGACCTTCAGAGTCTTCACGTTTTCATAATTTTCTAATTAGATCCAAGGAATTTTTGATTCCACCAAATCCAGTGTACAAAATCTACTATTCTGAGAAGAATATATCATCCTCACGCTTTGTCGTAGCAAAGACCACAATTGGCCAATGCTATAACCACCTAACTCAAAATCATGAAACATTTACTCATGTTCTTCAAGGTATTACTTGGAACGACACAATGTTACTCTATGTTCTCCCAATGACTCTTTTCCCCCTTCTTCTAAATTAGTGGTTGCTTCTCTTTTGTGTCATTCTTTGACTATACTTTATTTGAATTCATTTTCATAAAAGAATAAAAAAGGCCTTGTTATTATTATTATTACATACATTGCCAATTATCACTAATAGCAGCATTGGCTGAGCCAATGGGGGTCAAGGGGGCACGCGCCCTCCCCCCCGGCACAGACACCTGCACTAACCCCACTCAAGCTAATTAACTAAGTTTTTAAGATTAATATGGCTTCATGTTTGCATCATTGAGCTTGGTTACAGTCATAAATGGCTCCATATATTTTCATCATTTGGTGCTATAGTCATCGAGATTTCGCGTATGTATGAGAAATCATTAAATGTGAGCTTGCATACTATCGTGAAATCAGCTCTCTTTGACTGAACTTATAAAATCAATTTTCTAATTGGTTTGCTTGTTCTAGTTATTTTTAAGATAGTTGTTTGAAGTATTGGATTTAAGAGACTGAGAAAATGATCCATATAAACTGCTTCAAGCCTAATTAAATGATAAAGATGCATCTACTTAGTATTGTAGGCGTTGAAAATTGCTTATCAGTACCCGAACCAGACTCGTGACGGTGGGTTGACACCGACGACCCATCTAACGATGCGACCAAGAACTGCTGACGACGTAACTGCGCCACAAAACGCATAAAGCGAGTCGACGAACGCATGAAATGGGTTGGTAAGGCGTATGAGTCAACGAAGCGACATATTGAGGAATAAATCCAGGGATGAAGCTTCAGGTCAGCGGGATTCGACAATGCGAGTCGACCAGACTCAAAAGTCGACGAGACAGAATTAACCGGACTCAAGCGACGATAGAATTACGCCGATCGGATTCCAGAATCAACAGAACGATCAACCAAGCTCTGATTCGGCACAACCGGACGAAAACGAGCTCAGACAAGAACGGCGGACGAACGAACGAACGCCAGAATGGGAGAAACAAGGCTAAATAGCGTCTCGGCCAAGGCCGAGACACAAAGTGTTCTCTGCCCAAATCCGCCCCCTCTCCTATAAATAGAGAGGGGGGGTCTCATTCTTGGGGGTTGGAAATTTTCGTCTGCAGGTTGAAACTTCGTTAGAAAAATTCTCCTGAGATCCAGAGCTTCACGAGCACTTTTTGCATAGATCCGAGCACCAGCGAAGGAGAAAAGTCAGATCCACGTCCCGTGTAAGCGTCGAACTCGTCCAATTTCAAATCCAGATGGCGAGGAGGCGATCCGGGTCAGATCTATACCTTCACCCTCTAGATTAAGCCTCGTCTTAATCTCAGGGTCAGTGCGTGACTTCTCCTAGTAGATTTCACCCACTCCGGCGATCATCTCCTTCGTGAGTTGATCCCCGTCGGTGTTTTATTTACTTCGTGAAATAATCACCTCAGATCCGTAGGTCTAGTACCCAGATCGGGATTACGCGGTGGTCCACGGACAAAATAAGTCCCCGACATAGGTAAAGACACCCACGCAAGCGAGGATCCGATAAACGAATCCCGCGTTTGTTCTAAAAGCGTAAAGTTGTAATATTTTTTTCGGTTTTCATTGTAAGCCAAAAGGCAATCTTTTATTTGAATTTCGTTGTACGCACCTAAAGTTTGTAACGTGTTCAAATCAATGACAATTGAAACAATTTTTGCAGCGAACAATAATAATTGATAAATAAACAGCAATAAAACCCTTTTCTTAAATTCTTACCTTAAAATTAGGATGAATTAATTAATGTAAATTTTCTCAATCAATGAGAAAGAATATGGAGAATTTTTTACGGTGTAAAAATTAGGCTAATTTGGGAGATTGAAGGTCAAAAGTTTTCTCAATCATAACGGCTTAATGTTTCTATAT
>JBAKGM010000232.1:67027-81780 GCA_037177215.1 Asparagus racemosus | reverse complement strand
TCATCAAGAGTCAATTTCATCCGGCTCAAATTAGTCGAGCCTCGCCAAAACTCTAAATAGGTACACGAGTATAAACTGTTCCCTATTTCGACAGAGAAGTTCCTGAAAATATTTTATTTTTAAGGATAACTCACCGATACTCTAAAAAGATATATGAAGATAAACTTTTTCCTATTTTGAGAAGTTCCTGGAGATTATTTTCGTAAAATTTTCTTAAGGATAACTCACCAATACTCCAAAAAGGTACACTAGTATAAATTATTTCCTATTTCGGCTGAGAAGTTTCTAGAAAATATTTTTATTTTTAAGATAACTCGCCGATACTCCAATAAGGTATACGAGTCTAAACTGTTTCCTATTTTGTTGAGAAGTTCCCAGAGGATATTTCCGTAAAAGAAATATTCTTAGGGATAACTCGATAAATGCCAATAAAGCGTGAAATTATATCGATGCCGGTCAATGCGTCACCAACAAGGAATTTGCCGATACTCTAAAAAGTTACACGAGTCTAAACTGTTTCCTATTTTGGCCGAGAAGTTACTGGAGATTAATTTTATAAAATTTTCTTAAGGATAACTCGCCAACCTCCGAACGGGTATATGAGGATAAACTAATTCCTAAAACTCCAATAAAAATATGAGTATAAACTGAGTTGGCGCCGGACAAACGCATCTCGTATCAAAGAAATTCCTCCCGCTGTGATTAATCTTACAACGAGTATCACGATAGAGAGTTCACCGATGAACTCCCAATTTTCTCCCTCAATGAAACTCCAATAAGGGAACTCGCCGATTGAAGGCTAAACTCTACATATTTTGACGCCAATCAACGCGTCGCCGCCGTAAGATTCGCTGATCAACGGTTCGAATCCAAATAAGATTGGACACCAGTCAACCCATCGCAACGAAGAATTCCTCGATCAACGGAGGAGTCTCGTAAAAAGTTAGATGGTCAATTAGACGACAACTCACCGGCACGAGTCAAATTCAAACAAACTCAATCAGCTTCAAGATTCTGATAGCAGTCAAACAATAAATGCAGCACCGTAATACCTTCAGCTATCCTACAAAGAACTGGAGAATCTGAAAGGATTAGAGGAATCGAATACTGAAGCTAATCTCAAAAGAAATTAATTTATTAACTTCAGGTCAAGATCTCGACAACGGTCAGTCAAAAAGTGCAGTACCGTAATACCTTCAGTTATCCTACAAAGAACTGGAAAGTCTGAAAGGAATGGAGAGATCGAACGCTGAAGCCATTCATAGGTCCCGTCACACCGACTGAAGGTTAGGGCCTATCATATCCAAAGTATCCTAGGCTCGTCAAAAATCGAGACTGAGACACTTTGGAGGGGGTATCTGTAGGCGTTGAAAATCGCTTATCAGTACCCGAACCAAACTCGTGACGGTGGGTTGACACCGACGACCCATCTAACGATGCGGCCAAGACCCGCTGACGACGTAACTGTGCCACAAAACACATAAAGTGAGTCGACGAATGCATGAAGTGAGTCAGCAAGGCGTATGAGTCAACGAAGCGACATATTGAGGAATAAATCTAGCGATGAAGCTTCAGGTTAGTGGGATTTGACAAGGCGAGTCGACCGGACTCGAACGTCGACGAGACGGAATTAAACAGACTCAAGCGACGATAAAATTACCCTGATCGGATTCTGAAATCAACGGAATGATCAACCAAGCTCTGATTCGGCACAACCAGATGAAAACGAGCTCAGACAAGAACAGCGGATGAACGGATGAATGCCGGAACAAAAGAATAGAGCCAAATGAGCGCCTCGGTACGGTCGAGGCACCGCTTGGTCCCTTGGCCAAGCCGAGGCACCAAAGGTGCCTTGGCCATGGTGGCCAAACCGAGGCACCATTGGTGCCTCTACCGAAGCACCAATGGTGCCTGGCCATATTCCCCCCCCCTCTCTTTTCAGATGCCTATAAATAGGCCAGGGGGATTCAGTTCTGAGGGTTGGATTTTTTACTGCTAGAGCTCTGTTGGTTGGAATTTTGGAGCACAGATCTGAGACTTCGCGAGAGCGTTTGCACAGATCCAGATCTCAAGCAAGCGAAGAACGCCTTCAACTTCAGATATCGTCGATGAGAAGAAGATCAGAAGCAGATCTACATCAGATCTACGGCTTATTCCTCCGGATCTAAGCTTGATCTTAATCCTGAGAAGAGCTGTGACTTCGCTTGGTAGATTTTACTCGCTAGGGCTATTACTTCCTTCGTGAAATAATTCCTTTTGTTCTAGATCTGATTCAGATCTGAATTTCCCCACGTAAAAAGGAGGGATTTTTAGATCTAGATCCAGATCTCGTTCTTCAACGACCGGCAACGTAAGGATCTGATCGCGCGGTGGTCCATGGACACAAAAAGTCTCCGGCACAGGCAAAGACACCCACGCAAGCGAGGATCCGATAAACGGATCCCGCGTTTGTTCATTAAAGGGTCAAAAGTTGTAATCTTTTTGATTTTTCATTGTAAGCCTTATAAAAGGGCGATCTTTTTATCGAATTCATTTGTAATCCCATAAAGGTGTAACGAGTTCAGCAATGAAAATCAATCAATCGACTTTTCCCGCGAACAAGTATGAGCAGAGAGAAGTATATTTTTCACTTTTTATACATTTATCTGTTTATTGATTGAGAGATAATTTGAGTATGATTCTCAGATATACATCCTTTTATAACAGATTGCATACTTTCCATCACACAATCCTTTTTTTCTTCTTTCTAAAAACAACGATACAAACTTTGGGATGTTTGTTTATATGGAGAACCCAAAATTATTGAATTGATGAAATAGTGATAAATTAAAAAATCATTTAGTGAATAAGAGTGCTCCCTCAAGGTTCAATTCCTGACTACGCCACCGTGTGGCAGAAATGACTTGCTAATCTAGCAGGACCTCTTAGCTTTCTCTTGCTTCTCTATATCCTTAGAATCTCTAACGTGGCAATTGAGGAATATCCAACTGTTTGAGAAAAACAAAATGAGACATTCTTCATATCTCTCTGACCCACAATCTTACTCTAGTTAGGCATCACACTTACATGTGCAGCATGAGTTATACGCTATGAACTTGATTAATTTGCTCTCATATAAAGGATAGGGAAAAGTGCTTTGAGGTCTCATTTTGATAAAGGGGTTGTGACAAAGCTGTAAGACTAAGTCATTATGTATTTTCCCTCTAATGTTGAGATAAAAAAGTAACTCGGCCCTTAAATTGATTTAATATGCTATTTGTATATTGTAGTTTCATAAAAAGCCCCAAAATGTCCCCCCATTTCAACAATCTCTCCCTCCTGCCCCATTACCAGTGCTTCTCTTTCTCAAATGCTCACCTCCATTAAGAGCCTATTTGTTTGCACAGAAATAATTATGAAGTAGCTGAAGCAAAAGAAGAAGAGGTTAATTCTGCTACTTTCGAGCAAAAAATATGCTTGTTTGTCTGAAAATCATACTTCTAATACTTCCTTAAATGCTAATGTGGCACGTACTTGACATCCCAACTTCCTAAATATTTTTCCGCCTCTCAAGGCTCTGAAGTAGGTGAAATGTACATTAATTAAGAAATAAATATTTTTTCTTATTAATATTTTCTTTATTAATTACTTCCTAACAACTTTTCATAGCTATCTAAATAAAAAAGTGGAATGAAGAATAAGAAGTATTATTTCCACTGCTTCAAAAAATATGTGAAAGAAATAAACTTTTTTTTTACTTCCATTACTCCCTACTTCATAATTTGAGAAGTTTCTTCTTTCATTTATTTCCTATTTCTGGTACTTATATCAAACTAAAAAAATTTCTCACAAACCCAATCAAAGCTCTTGTCTTCTCCAAACTGTCGACCGCCACATCTCTATCAACGATCATCTCTGCCCTCCCCATCCTTTTCCACAACATGATCTAACTCTATTCCTCAACCTTCTCCTGCGTCCTCTCCCAATTTCTCCATTCCCACTCCCTATGGGCCTTTTTGTTAGCTTGTCGCCTTCGTCTTTATCTCCACGTCACTAGGTCAAAAGCCCATTTATCTTTCTACCTCTTTACACTCCAACCAAATAATCTCTCTTTACTTCTTTCTTAATCTTGCTGACAACACCTGTGACAAGTTGATAAAATGGTAATGAAGAATGTTTTCACTTACAAATTCATGATTGTGGGTAATGCTCGATTGAGTATGATTGCGGTTGCGGGGAGTAAGTGTTTGCGAGGAAATTTGAGAAATGTAAAATCAGAGTTATTCGCTTTAACTGACTTAGAAAAGGAATGAATACAATCTCTCAAAGTAATCCCTCTCTAACTAACTTAGAAAAAGATAGAAATTACAAACTTCCTCGATCAGTTTTCCGATTTATAAAAGAAGAAAAGATCAACGGAGATCCTTCCCTTTGTTTAACTTGGGTTCTTCACAGTAGCGATGTGAGCTTGAATCTTGTATCCCGTTGACTATCCGACCATCTCGACTCGTGGAATAACGTTGAAAAGAACTCGCAAAGCAAGTTTGGAACTCTAACAAGTTTTGTGGACTCAAGAATGAGTTTGATCGATCCAAATAAGACTTCTTGACTCTCTTTTCCCCGTCGAAGTCAAAAAAACCCCCTCTTCAGCTGTTATCCTAGCTATTTATAGGGGTTTAAGAGATGTAAGTGACCCCTTAAATCTCTCCTCAAATCGTGCGAAACAGTTTCGGAACCGTTTACAACGTGTTTGAATGGGTCAAATACGAGGTCCGCGTTCTGAAAATAACCTATGCGCTTTGACTTAAGAACGCAGTGGTGAGCTCTGCGTTTTAAACTTGAAAATGCAGTGATGATCGCTGCATCTTGAACTTGGAAACGCGGTGGTGAGGCATGCGTTTGGGGCTTGAAAACGCAGTGGTGAGCCTTGCGCAGTGGTGAGCTCCACGTTTTTAATCAAAGAGACCATCAATTTGTAATCTATTTTCAAAGATTATCATCTTGTGATCTTTGCCATGTTTTCTTGAAATATGGGAGTCATTGATTGTAACTCCCGTTGGTGCTTGTGAAGACCGTTGAAATTGGGATTCCCATCGGTTAGCGTGAAGGTTGTTAGATTGTATCCTTCGTTGATTGTTGTAGAAAATCCTCAAATTGCGGTCTCCTGAAAGTCGTTACATCGAGACTTTTATTGTTCGCATTTAATGAGAATTGACTATCTGCAGTGATTTTTTAGACAGCCTACAGTAAGTTTGATATAATGCAATTGAGAGATTTAGTTTTTTCAAAATAAAGATGAAGGATTTGGACATTTTGCTTGAACATTCAAAGTTTAAGAATGGAATTTCTTAACTTTAGAAAAATCTTGGAATTCATTCAAAGTTCAATAAGGCTAGAATGCATAGTCATTTGAAGTTTCCTTTGAATTATGAATTTTTATTGTTATGATTGATGGCGAGCATGATTTTTTTTGGTTCGAGCTACATGCAACAAGCTAATGTAATATATGATATTATTTGGAAATCTTTTATATTTTAGGGAATATTTTGAAGCATCTGAATTGAACATTCGAAGTTAAAGAATTAGCTGTCAATTTTGTGAGTTAGTTGTTAAACTTATGACTTAGTTATTAAACCTTTGAGTTAGTTGTTAAACTATGGAGTTAGTTGTTAAACTTATGAGTTAGTTGTTAATATTATAAATTAGTTGTTAATCTTATGAGTTACATGTTAAATTTATGAGCTAGTCGTTCAACTTATGAGTGGGTTGTTCAAGTTACAAGTTAGTTGTTAGATTTAAAATAGTAGTTGTTAATATTATCCATTAGTTGTTAAACTTAAGAATTAGTCGCTAAACTTATGAATTATGTGTTAAATTAAGTATTATTAGTTGAACTCAAGAGTCAGTTCATTAAAATTAAAGATTTACATTGAGAGAAAATATTAAATGATAACATTAAATAAAATAAAATATTGTTACACGTCCATGCTAAACATAAACGGCAAATGTTTACAAACAACTAACTATTAACAGAAAATCAAGAAACTTTACATATGATACATAAACATAATAACTAACAACTATATTGACAACTAACCATTAAAATTAACAACTAACTATTAACATTAACAACTTAATGTTAAACTTAACAACTACTACTAAGGTTAACAACTAATTTTAAACTTAACAACTAATGTGTATACTTAACAACAACCCATACATTTAACATCCAAGCATCCTCTAAAATTTGCAAATAACCCTCTAAATTTTTTGCATAAATCCCACACTGAGTTTCAAAAATTGTAATTAACCCCACTAAAAATTTGTAGAAAACCCCAATGTATGAGCTGTTTACTTTGACAGAAAAGGGAATAGAAAAGGAGAGAGAGAGAACCACATGCACTCGCACAAATTCTAGGATAAGGGCCATGTGAAAAGGAGTTGTAATTAGGGATTTTTTTAAATGCTTGATGAGGTGGCACCATACAATGTCCTAACTTTAGGGGATTAATTACATTTCTTTCTCACTTTAGGGGGTTAATTACATAGCCTTAGGGGCTTTGTCAAATTTCGTTTATGAAATTAGGGCCTAAAAGTACTTTTTCCTAAATGATATTAACCTAAGGAAAAACGTTGCCCATGTACACACTTGCCTTGCATCTTTATCTTGAGCATCTTACGAGTCACGATCTTTTGAAAGAATACAATTAACTTGTAATTCATCGGTGATGCTGAATGCAAAGACAACATGAAAATTTTTACAGCTGGTAAATGTTAAAATGTTGTTCGTGCAATATCTCTTGTTTGATTAATAACAAACTCTCATTTGCTACCGATATGTTTTGTGAGATAATATATTTTAGGTGTAAACAGGTACGAGCAAGATGCGGTTCGAAACGAGACAAAAATCAACACGAACATTGATTTCAGCTCTTCAAACTATCGATGGTTAATAGGCATCCATTGATGGTCAAGCATCTCATCAATGGATACAGAAGCCAATCAGAGAAAAATAGAAATAGGAGTGGGCATCATCGATGGTCAACAGTGACTAGTTATAGGGAACAATCGAAGAAATTTAGAAACTAAAATCAACACTGTCGATTGCTATGCCGTCAATGATCACCAAGGGACCATTGATGGTCGTAATCCACCATCGATGGTTAAGATGCATTTTGGCAGTTTTGGTAAGTTTGCAAGGGTTAATCTCAACTGTTTGTTGAACTGTTTGATCTCTTATTTGCACTCAGATTTGGGTACCTCTTTCCTGTCATATCAAGGCCTATTTAAAGAGAGTTGAAGATCATTTAACAAAAGCATAGAGAAGTTCAAGGAGGCAAATATAAAAAAGAGAGATATTTGTTCTAGGGTTTGAGAGAGAGAGAGAGCGGGTTGATCACATCCCCTGAGCCTCGTTCAGCTTCTTCTCGATGCGCTTTTCATCGGAGTTGAGAAGGAGTGCCCTATGCTTACACTGCTATACCACTTCTTCACGAATCTTCATCTTCATCGATATGAAAAACAGTTTAATAAATGACTGTAATATTATTCTTTTTGTGCTTTAATCGTTTTGTTGGTTGTATTCAAATTGATAAGTTTCACGGCGCACTCAAGCTGGGGTAATTGAGGGTTGGCGTACTCAAGCCAGGGGTAATTGAGGGTTTGGCTAGCTAGGACTAGGTTTTTTTCTGGTCATTGTGAAGAGTTAGGTTAGACGACTGGTTTTGAGTAGATTTTAAGGTGCAGTCTTTGAAGCCTACTGAATCGGGTTGTGATTTAGGTGAACTCTGGTCATAGTGAGGAAGGCCCTTTGCGAGAAGGAAGAGTGGGCGTAAGATTTTGATCTGAATCACTATAAAAATCTCATGTGTTCTTATATTGGTTTGCTTTTAATTTTTTTGCATTGCTTATTCTGAGTTAGTTGAAAATTTGTAGCAGTCCTATTCACCCTTGCTCTAGGCTTGCATCTTAGTTCCAACAGTAAACTATAATGCATGTTAGCTAGCCCTTATCTCATTTTTAGATTGAAATGAACTCCTCTCTCCATGCTCCTTATAAGATCAATCAGTCACATTCACAAGTAATTAGTTGGTAATTGAATGCCGCTAAAGAGTATTGGTGGTTGAATATCATGATTGATAAAAATATTGTAACAAAAGTAGAGATATGTTTTGTTATATTTTAAAACAATCAATTACTCATATTAATCACATGCCATGATTAAACGACTCCTTTTAGGGAGAATGTATCAATTGAGAAGGTCCTTGTTATTTAATGTGCGTCAAACAGATGCTAACAATTAGATCTGTGCACGAATCTCGATGTCTAATGATCAAATAGTTGACCTTCATTTAGTACATATTTAATATCATGCATCCGGAATTATTTAATACTTTCCCCCTTTTAGAGAGGAAGAGAAGGATGTATAGGATGAATTACTCGGGCCGCAAATATCTTGACTTGGAGCGGCTTGAGCTTGATATCTCCGATCATTTATCAAAACATAAGCACACTAAGTAAAATATCTACACATCGGCTTTCCAATCAATCCATAATTAATAGCTGAAAATCTACCTGATAAAAATATACGGCAATGTATTTCAACATAACTCAAATCTCATCTGGTCCCAGTTGGAGACATCACACCGTATTTATCAAATCCACGGATTGTGGAATTAATTTGAGCTGGTTCAAGTCTTGGTCAGAGTTAAGAGGAAATATAGTCCAACATTCCCTCAGTAAACCGTGCTCTTATTTATTGTGCTAGCAATTTCAGTAAAATAAGTTTGATCTTGGCAGGTAATATCAGATTGATGCTGAGATTTGTCTGTATTTTTTGTTTTTTATCAACCAACAGAGAAAGAAGATTCAAAGAAAAAAAAAAAAAAAAGAAAAGAAAAGGAAAAAAAATCCGGATGAGCAAAGACAATGGGATGGCTAATCTATAAACGGTGACTGTTACGGGCCCAACGACACAAGTGGGGAGCAAAACATGCCACCAGCTGGTCAACTTATTTGGTATATCCGAAACAATAATTTCATTGGATTAGCAAAAGCAAGAAATAACAACAACAACCAAATCCTTTTTAAGTTTAATTTTTGTTGTTTTGATGAGAGCTCAAAAAGGACAGGCTGGGAGTGAGACATCATTAACCCCGCACAAACAATCCCAATCTCCCCTCACTTTCCACTGTTAATTATTAATTATTTGATTTAATAATTTATTTATTTATTTTATTGAGTTGAGTAGATACCAATCTCCCGTCACTATTAATTATTATAATTATTTTGATTTAATAGTAAATTTATTTATTGAGTTGAGTAGCTACAGGGACCATGGCTTTCTCTTTTCTTTTCCTCTCTCTAATGACAAAGAACAAATTCCCTCCCTTGTAAACAATCCCCAAAAAAGAGAGAGAGAGCTCATAAAGCAAAATAAAGGACTCTCCTTTTCTCTCTCTCTCTCTCTCTCTCTTCTCTTTTGCCCCCCCCCCCCTCTCTCGGGAGCATCTCATCTTGCCTTTCCCCTTTTCCAATTCCAATTTCCAATCCCATCTGGGTTTTCTCCCTCTTCATCAGATTCATCTTATTCGTTGAATTTTTGTCTCCTTCCATTTTCTGCCATCAAATTTTCGATTTCTTTCTTTTTTTATTTTTTTTTTGTGTGGGGCTCTTGTTGTCCTCCCCTTTTCCTGAATTGGGCATCCCATACCATAAACCTAGCTTTAGCAACAGTCCCCTCATCATCAAAATTAGATGACTTCAGTTTTCCATCTGCACTGGTTTTCTCTGGTATCTTTGCTGCAAGCTGCGGCGATGCTCAGGTGACAGCTAAAGCTCCGATTTTTCTGTTTTTTCGTTTGATTTTTTTTTTGTTTTCTGGGGATTTGTCTGTTTGCTGTGGAGTTTCTTTTGTTGGGCCTCCAGAATTTCTTATTGTTGTCATTTAACAATTCCATTCGAAATTCTCTTGATTTTGGATCTTTCCCCCTTTGTTTTCCATGGGACTCTGCCATGGAAAACCAAACCCAACCCATGAAGGGGGAGCCCCTCAACAACAGGAACAGATCCCTCAAATCCCCAGCAACAACAATGAGGCTCCTCCTCCTCCTCCTCCTCCTCCTTTGCCCAAACCAGAGACACCCAAACCATCAAAGTTCCCTTTTTACAGCCCCAGTCCTTTGCCCAGCTCTTACAAGAATTCCCCGGCCAATTCGAGCGTAAGCTCCACGCCCCTCAGGATCTTTAAGCGCCCATTCCCCCCTCCTTCTCCTGCCAAGCACATTAAGGCCTTTCTCGCGCGTCGCCATGGCTCTGTGAAGCACAATGAGGCTTCCATCCCCGAGGGGAGCGAGGTTGAGCTGGGCTTGGATAAGACTTTCGGGTTCTCGAAGCAGTTCTTCTCAAAGTACGAGCTTGGTGAAGAGGTTGGGAGAGGACATTTTGGGTATACTTGCACCGCCAAGGCTAAGAAGGGAGAGATGAAAGGGGAGGAGGTGGCCATCAAGGTCATTCCCAAAGCTAAGGTTTGTCCCTCTCCGGAATTAGATCTGGTGATGATTGATGCTACCACTGTGCTTACTTTTCGTTTGTGCGTATGCTTTATGTTTGGATCTTATTCATGTCCAGGATTCAGATCTCATAATTTCGATCATAATTGATTGCGATCCATTTACAATAAGATTTCTTGAAGATTTCAGAAGCATTGCACATTCATAAGCATTCCTGTTTGCTTTCTCTGTCTTGTAGTGATCTATTTATGACTTGTGCAGCTTGAATTTGATGCTTGTAAATGAGCTGTTATATGTTCTTTTCCTCTTTTTTTCCGCCTCTTTCTTAAAAGTTTTCTGGCAAGTTTGTTGCTTCAATATACTCTGTTTGTCCACTGTGCTATGTATTATTTGACATGCTTTTATTGTTCTTTGGAGTCTTGGTGCTATGAACTGTTTGTCTGATTTCATTTATTAGTTGCTTTGTTGGCGGAGCCACCAATGTTCTACAGCCTTTAAGTCCTGTATAGGTGGACTTGCAACTAGAAAGGTTGACATCTATAAATGTATTAATTGTTCACCATTGGCCTTACACTCGCATATAAATATAATTTCTAAATTATTTTTTCATAATTTTAGTGGTTTGCTCCCCTTTTGTGCTTCAGTGAAGTACATGAAATGAAATGGTTACTATATATGAAATTTAGAAACCTGATCCATTTTTACTCACCATTACTCATCAGAAACTGGAGAGTGGATTAGCTATGAAAGAATTATGTTGTTGTACATTGGCTACCAGATTGTTGTTGTGTAGTTGTTAGCATCCTTTAGTTTTTGACATAGACTTTTCTTAAGCTTATATGTCCATTGCTATAATTTAGTCGTCTTTTGTTTGTTCTCTTTGTTTCCTGCATGGTGCTTCCACGTTCTAACTACATTTTTGCGGGTATCTTGCGTTAAATGCATTAGCCGGGGAAATGTCAGAAGTATTATCTGGTAAGAAAACCAGAATTACCTTTTCCACAGCCTTGATTGTTATTTGTCGAGGAATGAATATGTATACTTTGTTGGAGTAGCCAGAGAAATTTTTTTTCTTGCCCTTATTGTCATTAGACTTTACATGTATGATTTTCTTAAATAACCAGAGCACCCTTTTCCACAACCTTCATTTGCTTGATATTTGTAGTCTTTTTTCTTTGTTGTTTCATATTGACGATTTTGTGGATATGTATGTAGCATATCTGATATCATTCACCATTATTAACTGTTACAAAGGCCACTTTGGCTATCTACTCTGCAGATACTATTTAGCAGTTTTCTACTGAATTTATGGCTTAAATCATCTTTTATGATATTGATGACATTGTTGAAAGTGAAACTTGGATGTCGTGGTTATTTGATGTCTAAATATCTCCATCTAATCTCATACTTACTGCTTTGGCAGATGACCACTGCAATTGCTATTGAAGATGTGAGAAGGGAAGTGAGAATTTTGAGTGCTCTCACAGGCCATAAGAATCTAGTGCAGTTCTATGATGCCTATGAGGACGAGGACAATGTCTATGTAGTGATGGAGTAAGTATGGAATTCACATTCTTGTTTTTCAAATTTATCCCTAAGAAGCATTTTACCTTTCGCTCAAATCAAATGTTAACATGACAACACTATTTCTGAACATAAACAGTGATTGACTCTAAGAATTTGTGGCCCTTTTTATTTTTATGTTAGTATAGGTGCATCATGACATATGGTCAATTATGCGTCCGAAGTAGTGGAAACAACCCCTCCATAATGCATGCATAAGACCGCCACTTTGACCCTCCCCAGACCCTACAATGAGGGAGATTCTCATGCAGTGGTCACCCCTTTTTCCTTAATTCTTGTGCCACTCATCTTTCAGTTTTTGTTGGATTCTTGCTTGTATAAAAGTTAAGTTGCGATTTTTGCACTTTTATATACCCCCAGGAGGTTGCATCTCCTTCATATGGAAGCATTTGAGCGCAAAGGCTATTGAAAACATATTTTATTATTAGCAGAAAATTTACATTCTTTGCAGAAATTTGCATTCACAACCAATAATGGCAATGCAAATGTAAACTTTCCCGTATACATCTTTATGTATTGGTCATTGTAGCTACCTTTTACATTTTACTGTTCTGCTTTTGTCATCTTCATTTTTCTGTTACTGGGTTAGACGGGATTGAAGCCGATGAAGTTGTAGAGGGCACAAAAGTGTCTTAGCTTTTTTTGTTTTTTCTTCGCCGCAGCTGTTACTCCCTTTTGACTTCCAATTGCAAATAGGCTTTACTTGTGTTTTGGTTCAAAAGTTATAAAATGCGGCTCATTTTCAAGCCTAGCTGTGGCGCAGCCCCTTATTTTAAATGACTTTAAAAGCATGTAATGCAAACACTGATGACACTGAGTGGCTTGTATGTAGCTTTCAACCTAATCCTATGCTGAAATAAAGTCCAAGATTCATGACTGTAGCTGGTAGCTCTTGCTCAACTTTTAGGCCCACGCTGAATGTTGACCACGTAACTGATAGCATTACTGGGTGCTGACCATATGACCAATTGACTTCGCATTCAGCTGTTTGTTAGCCCTTTGGCATATATGTGTGTGTGTGTGTGTGTGTGTGTGTGTGTGTGTGTGTGTAGACTTGTGATGAAATCAAAAAATTTATTATCCCTAAAAATGTATGCGGTTGTAATTTATATTCTTACTTCCAGTAGAATTTTGTCCACATTCTATTGATTTGGGAAACTATACTTGTATTTGGATTCGGAATCAGTAGATGACTCTATCTCTATGTGAAAGCGCTTGTAAGCCATACTCTGCCTAAAAGTTTATACACAATTGAATATAGAACTCAATGACATTGTTGTACTTGTATTCATCAAAGTTATTGTTTTACGTTTCAGGTTGTGCAAAGGTGGCGAGTTGCTGGATAGGATACTTTCAAGGTACTTTCATCTACAATCATTCATTTTACTGGTTAAAAATTCTGGCTTTGAGCAAGTATTGCAACCTAGTCAATGGACTCTTAATTATGTTGCTAATGGCATGTTTCAATTTAATCATTGTGCTCTTAACCATAGGAAGTGATTGCTGCCTTATCGCTACCCTCCTAACAGAGATGGGCAACTTTATTATTGTATGTGTTTATATATAGGGGTGGGAAATACTCTGAAGAAGATGCAAAGGCTGTCATGGTCCAAATATTAAGTGTTGTCTCTTTTTGTCATCTTCAAGGTGTTGTCCACCGAGATCTGAAGCCAGAGGTAGTCACATCCTCCCTCTCTGTTCCCAGCCCGCCCACTGACAATATGTCCTTGTCAAATTCCATGCCTACGTTGTTTTTGATGAATTTATACCTGTTTCATGGTCCAGAATTTTCTTTTTACTTCAAAGGACGAAAATTCGACCTTGAAGGCTATAGATTTTGGCTTGTCAGACTTTGTGAAGCCAGGTTAGTATTCTGAATCTAAAGTCTGTATGAACACGTTGTCCTTCCATTTTCATTGGAATCAGCTTTAATCGGATTCTAACATAGCACCTCATTTATAAATGCAGATGAACGGCTGAATGATATTGTGGGAAGCGCATATTATGTTGCTCCTGAAGTTTTGCATAGATCTTATGGTACGGAGGCAGACATGTGGAGCATTGGTGTGATTGCATACATTCTACTGTGTGGAAGCCGCCCTTTCTGGGCTCGGACAGAATCTGGTATATTTCGTGCAGTCCTGAAGGCAGAGCCAAGCTTTGAAGAGGCTCCTTGGCCTTCTTTGTCTATGGAAGCTAAGGACTTTGTCAAAAGATTGTTGAACAAGGATTACCGAAAGAGGATGACAGCTTCCCAGGCTCTCAGTAAGTATTTAGCAGTCTTAACTAGGTAAAAATCTGTTCTTTGATATCTTGATGAGTAAAGCCTGGTTTTATTTAACAGGTCATCCCTGGATCCGAGATTTCCAAGAGGTGAAGATTCCTATGGATATCATGATTTATAAGCTTGTGAAAGCTTATATATGCTCATCTTCTTTAAGAAAATCAGCACTAAGGGTATGTTTTTTCCCTCCAAATTTCGTTGTTATTATTTGCATTGTGCCGAATTCAATTTTTTGTTCTTTTGGAGAGCTTCAGTTCTTCATAGGGATACAATTTTTCTCTATGCCCTCAATCATCATAAACGTTCTTATGCCAGTTGCTCCTGCTTTTTTTGTTGTTTTGGGGGGGGGGGGGGGGGGATTTATGGCAGCTGCTTTCCTAATTGATGTAATCAAA
>JBAKGM010000232.1:28628-57230 GCA_037177215.1 Asparagus racemosus | reverse complement strand
TCGGAACCAATCCGCATATAATTGATATAATTTTATAAGAAAAATACGCAGTGCAAATGCATAAATTCACCACTTACAATAACCCGAAAGGCAATGAAATACTTCTCACGACGTATCCACAGAATCACTTGGAACTCCTAAAAATAAACATAGACAGCCATTAATACAATCATCCTACATAAAAAAAAACTAACATATATTAAGCAGTCCCTAGAATATATTTTATTTTTGATAACCTAGTATTCCCAAGCTGCTCCTACTATTCTAGGTCAGTAAAGATACAGATCCCACAATTCTAACAAAGTCAAAAATAATAATTAATAATTCTTTTACTCTTTCATGCATAGACGAGCATTGATCTTGATATAACTCCTTGATCACATGTTTTAGAGGTAAGAGGACAAGGTCTAAGAATATAAAAGTTAATTGTAGTGAAATATATCTAAAAGTACAGAGAATTATACCCTTCTCCAGTGTGAAAGGTTGATGATCTAAGCACCGATGACTCCCTTTAACACCGGTCCAAACTACGCTTCCCCTTTTTTTTCCGAAGATCTACAGTATCGCGAAGCTACAGTAATTCGGAGATTACTGTAGTGCCTCCGTTTTAACAGCCGCTGCCCCTTTTCCTAAGGTCTACAGTAACACGAAGCTACAGTACTTCGGAGATTACTGTAGCACCTCCTTCTCTCTCTCTTTTTTTTTTTAAACAGCCGCTGCTCAAAAATAGATTAGGGTTTGTTTCTAGATATTTATAGAAGTCCCTATTTACTAATAAGACCCTCTAACAATTTTTTTTGCATAAAAGTCTACTTCTTTTCCTTATATATATATAACCAATAAAACCCAGAATTATTACACAGCTGATGCATTATTCATCTCTATTTGACATGCCTAAACCTTCTCAATCGATATTTCCTCATTTTGAACCTCAGTTGAGTGTTTCTCTATTTTGTCAAAGATGTACTCACTTCTTGTCGGACCATTTAGTGTTCTTCCTTTTTCATCCCAAGATTCTTACTTTAACCATATAGCCATGCCTTTCTTTCGTAGTTCTTTAATCCGTAAACATGGCCAGTAGAGCTATCCTGTAAAATTTCCTCTTTGATTTTCATTGTTTTCTATGATCAAATGGTACTTTAGAATCACTTATCTTAAACCGTTTCAGTTTTAGTTTGTATAGTATTATTCTCAGTCATGAAGAGTGATTGATCCCACAAAGCGATGATTAGTGCCATGTATTTCATAATCATCAATATGCACTACAATCTCGTTTTTCTCTTGTAGTTATGCTAAAGTTATATTCTACACATGAAAGTGAAAATTCAATCGAATTGTATCGAACTTGGCAGGCTGCTACAGTAGCCTCGGTGTTACGGAAATTTCACTCTTTCTCAACATGGAACTTCTGTACCGTACACCAAATTTGATATTGTAACAGCCAACCATATATATGTGTGTGTGTGCGCGCTCGCGCGCGTGTATACACACGCATACACACACCTAGGTGGGATGCACGTATGTTGCACATGGTTAAATATTTTGATTAATTCTTCTGGGTTCATGTCTTTATAGCGGTGGGCATGGGCTGGTTTGAACCTTAGGCTGAACCGGCCCACCTAACATGGTTCAAGACCCAATGCGGTTGACGCCAGGCTTGGCCCAACTCGGCTGACGTCGGGCCGGGCCGAACTCGACCCACATTGTCACTGCTTCATGGGCCGAGCTGGGGTTCGTTCTAAACCCGGGACCAAAGTAATTGGCGCGACCCACGTTGGCCCGACACTCCATACCCATAGTATTTTTCTTTTTTTTTCTCTTGTAAAAGTTGTAATTTATATTTAACTAAAGGAAAGTTATTGCTTCCCGTGGATGTAGGACTTTTGTCGAAGTTCGAACCACGTATATCTCTGTGTTTATGATGTTTTTATCTGAGAAGTTCATCTTTGTGCAATATATATATATAATTTTAAATATAGAGTTTTTATAGCCAAAAATAAATTAAATATAATTTTATAAATATAAATACAAGTACGGTATAGATAGAAAATTAAAAAAAATATTTAAAAAGAAAACTTCGCGGCCCAACCCACGACCTGTGGGCTGAGTTATGCATGGCCCAAACCTAGGCGGGGCTGGGTCTAGCCCCAGACCTGGGTCAGTGAGGCAGAACCGACCGGGCCAGTTCACGGGTCTGGCTTGGCCTGGCCCACGCCCAACCCTATGTCTTTACTATAACTCATTTGTTCAACACGATTCTAAATGATGTACACAATGCATGTGATAACATACATACTTCAAAAATAGTACCTGCATTCGAAACCTTTAACTTGCAATCCTAGGTACATGCATTTAGCAAAGAAAAATAACAAAAAAACCTTCAATAACGATTCAAAACATTGCTTAATTTAGTGAGTTATTGGGATGTTTTTCAAGGCGAGCAATAAAAGAGGCAATCATGTTCTTCTGAACTAGATGACAAAATAATTTTCCAATATTAATTTATAAGATGCAATACTAATCGTAGATGTGTAAATAAATTTGAGATCACCAATTTATTAGAGCAAATAAACTAAATAAAATATAAAATATATGTGGAGAAGAGAAATATAGGAGAAGTAAGAAATGATTTTTTCCCCTCTTATGGTTTTGCTCATACATTCACGAGTAGATGAAGCCAAATATATAGGCTTATACAAAGTGTTTCATGATAACACAAATTCTAAAAGATAATTAAAACAAACTTCTATAAACCAATCCCTAAACATAAGAACTACTCTAGAGATAAATGGAACAAACTCCTAATTGAAAACAAACTCTTAAAGATAAAGATAAGCTTCTTAGATCACAATGTAATTTATCCTATTAAAGATATTCTATTAATTAGGATTGGATTACAATGTAACATTAAAAAAGGTCAAGGGTAATATTGACCATCGAAAGATTTACCCACACTTTTAAAGGCAGTATGATATATAGTAAAGCTAGAATAAACTTAAGTTGATTGAGGGCTCTATCCTCCAACTTTTTATCCATTGGATTTATTTTCAAATTCGTGTTGGCATGTGATACATCTCATAACATGCATCCCAAAGATAATCTTGATTTGTATTATATGCCAACATGAATCTCAAATCAAATCTAATGGATAAAAAAGTTGATGGACAAGTGCTCCAACCCACTTAAGTTTACAAGAGCTTTACTCTCTCTCTCTCTCATATGTGTGTGTGCACACGCGTGCATGTGTACTGCCAATATACATAATCAACAATTATCGTGCTCTGAAATTAGCTACTATTTACTAGTACTACTATTGATATGTTTGTACCATTGGTAATTCTTGTTTATTGTGTTCCATTGAATTTCAGTGCTACCATCTTTCTCTGGGAATGTTCCAGCTGCATTTAAGAAAATATATCCCTCAGCCAACATAACCCGACTTGGTGATTGGTATGTTGGTCTTTCACTTTTTATGAACGGTTTTGACTGATTACCATAGATTGTCATACTCTGTAATTTTTCTCTCTCTGAATTTTCAGTTAATGATTTATTGCTATAATCTTCTAGGGTTCCATGCAAATACAGTTTACTTCTTTTTGTGTTCTCCATTATAGTTCGAAGCACTGGTCATTTGTTTTCTGTCTCTTCATCTGTATTATTAAAAGCATGCCAATCTTTAGAAATAAAGGTTGGTAGTAAAGTTTCTTCCTTTTTATTTTCAATCTTTTGGTTGTCCAGTATTCTGGTACGTCATATCACTATTAGATTCAAAAAAGACTATTTTCCTGGGAAAAAAACTCGAATGTTTACTTTTTCTGCTATAAACAGAGAAGATAACTTTTACTTGAGAATGCTATTGTTGCAGTGCTTTCTGGCATGTTATGTTTGTGCGATAATACATAACAGCGTGGCATTTTTTGCATAGTGGCACAGTACTTTTTCAATTAACTTTCAGTACTGAAACTATCAGAAGCCTATAACATGATCACAGATTGGGGAACAAATGATTGAGAAGGGTAATATATCATATGAGGTGGGTGGTCCACCTTTCTTCTTCAGAAATTTGATTTTGAAAATCCTTCAAGAGCTTATCGGAATATCTCCATAGGGCACTACAAAAGCATAATGAGTTCATTAGCTTTTAACTGTTGCTTCTCCAGGGAGATTTAGAATCCCTACAGAATTGCATGTTGCTTTTCCAGATAGATTTAGAATTTCAACATAATTCAATCGTAGAACAAAGAATAAACAAAACTGACATCTCTTGGAGAGGGAAAAAATAAGAAAAAAGAAAAAGAAAAAGAAAAGAAGTCTGTCAGCATCTATGAGTGGCTCCACTGGAGGATTTTTGATGCCTAATACACTTGTTCAAGTGATAACCATAGATAAATTGCCAAACAACTATGCTATAAATGAGATCATGGAGCAAATGCAATAAATTGATTGCTTGATTGGGTAAATGAAGACCTTTGATGATGGTTATGGTAACTTGGTCCTTACTTCAATGGTGCAGTCCAGTTTGAATGGGATACTTACAAAGAAACACATGAGGCTTTTCTGCTTATATATTGTAGTAAAAAGGCTAGAATGTTATTGATTAATTTCACATTTATTTTGTTCCATGACTTCTGAGGGGAAATGAATCACATACCGCACATGAGTGTTGTATAAACTTTTATCGAATATGGTCGGTGCTTATGTAGCAAGGACATTAATATTCTATTTGAAACAGTATCTATGTAGCCCATTTACTGGGCATGATACTCTTGCTATGTCTAATGCTATATGCTTTCTTGTTATGAGTTTATATGATAATGCACTTTGTCTTTGTTTTCTTGTTATGGGCTTCAATTTTGTAGTTAAAACAATTAGTCAATGAGTAATGCTAATATGCTTCACACACTGATTTCATTTAGGAACACAGTAAATGGTAATCCACGGTGGTGTTGTACATTTCTTCTTGATCCAGCTGATCCTTTATTTGTTAAACTTGGCGAGGCATTTATCAAGCAGCAGATGAAAGGTTTGCATCCTGTACTGCTTCTGAACTTTAAGACATTTATTTAGTTTTATCTACTCAGGGGTCATGAAGGTTGAGGAATTAGTGGACATCACGTGCTACACATAATTAGCTATTTAAAATCCCTCTAAACATAGTTAGAAGACATTGTCGAACCAGCCAAATTCTCCTTACTGCATCCATGTACAAATTTCTGTCCATCATATCAAACATTAGCATATTCTAGAGTAAGAAATTTAATTAAGGGCATAAATATAAACTAATCATGCTCTTGATTTTTTAGATATACATCCAATCTCTTTAAATTTTGTTCATAAAACCAACATGGTCGTTGAGTTTTAAATGCCAATGTAGCGCAAAATCAAGCTACTGAATAGAAATCCAATTATTGTTCCTAGAGGCAGATAGATCTAGCAGAATTTTATAACATGTTACTAAATTGGCGAGTCACATGTTATATTTACTTGCAGCTTGCATGTTCTTTTCTAAATTCCTGCTTCTCTCAATCAATCATGAACTTTGAATGGATTCTGAAAGACTGGAGTATGACATGATTGAGTCACACCTTTATATCCAAATGTATAAGGATCCCCTTTATTTAGATAAGGGAGATGATTTGTTTCTAACTTGGGATATGTCTCGTATCTGTTTTAGTATCCATTGGGCTTTGAGCCCAGTGGGCTTTTGGGCCAAGCTAGTGCTAGGGTTTAGCACTATATAAGTCTCTCATGTGAGAGGGATTGGAAGAGACATTGGGGGTTTGGAGAGGACATGAGTGAAGACTATGTGTATATGTGAGGTTGAGGGAGGATGAGAGATGAGTGATTCTCTTGTATTGTTCTCCCTCTTACATAGCAGATTTCTCGTGTTGTTTGCCCCATGGATGTAGGTTGAAATTGGTCGACCGAACCACGTGAATCTTGGTGTTTTTTCTTCTTGCCTGCATTGTTTTCTATCTTCTGAACTTGTGTTTTGATCTCTGGGTTGCGGAGATTGGAATCGGGGATCGTTGATTCCCCAATGTTAAGGAATATGTTATGGAGATCTATAATTTTATAATTATATTAGGAATAATATATTAGGAATATAAATTAGAGATTTGGTGATTGGGTGATATTAGGAATGTAACTAAGAGAATAATTGTGATTAGGTAATGTGTCTAGTCTCACATTGACTGCACAATAAACTTCTTGTTATTGTTTTCCTATATAAAGGGGAGTAGTTGTAGCTTTTGAAATATGAATGAGAATCTACAATATTTTATTGTTTAACATGGTATCAGAGCCACACAAACCCTAGCCTCCACAAAATCCTAGATCCTTACAAACCCTAGCCCCCCAATCTCTCACTATCAAACTCCTCCCTTTACCTTACCACCTCCCTTCTTTATGGCCACCGTGAATAAGGCGCGGTAACTGTTCACCGTAAACATTACTGTGTTAACTGTTCACAGTGAACAGCACCTCAGTGACTGTTCACTCGTGTCCGTCCTGCTTTCGATGGCCATGTTGATAATCAGAATTGCCATTGTTGATAGCAGTAGTCATCCTCGATGTATATGTTCTCGTCACTGCCTGTGCTGCCTTGATTTTCCTTCGTTCACCGCATACTCAACTTGTCGACACCACCGCCACCACCGCTTGTATTCTAGAAACATTGACCACCATTAGCTACTGAAAAAGTGATTTTGATTGAGTCAATATTTGGTTTGGAGTTTGGTTTGATGAAGGTTATTTTCTCGGCTTCATTTGTTTGGCTGATCCCTAAAGAGGGATCATTTGTTTGGTTGATCTGTAAAGAGGATCGTTTGTTGGGTAATCTATAAAGATGATCGTTTGTTTGGTTGATCCAAAATGATCATTTGTTTGGTGGATCCCTAAAGAGGATCGTTTGCTTGGTGGGTCCCTGGTGAGGATTGTTTGTTTAGTAGTTCTCTGGTCGATCTGCGAAGAAGATCGAGGTATCACCTTTGGTGATTTTAGTTGAGGTTGTTCATGATGGAAGGCATTCAAGTAGAAGACTAGAAAATAAAGATAACTATGCTGAGAAAGGTCACATAGAAGATTTCAGCCTTTTAAGTCGCATCACAAATTAGAGTGAGTACACATTGTTTGTAACAAATCGGACATGTATGATATACATGTTCCAGCTTGAGGGAGAGTGTTAAGGAATATATTATGGAGATCTATAATGTTATAGTTATATTAGGAATAATATATTAGGAGTAAATTAGAGATTTGGTGATTGAGAGATATTAGGAATGTAACTAAGAGAATAATTGTGATTAGGTAATCGTGTTTAGTCCCACATTGAGTACACAATAAACTTTTTATTATTGTATCCCTATATAAAGAGGAGTAGTTGTAGCTTTTGAAATATGAATGAGAATCTACAATATTTTATTATTTAACACCTAACAAGTGGTATTAGAGCTCACGGTGATGGATCCGGGGGAAAGTTTGCAAGATAGAGGTCGATGTTGTGCAAGATCGAAGGTCAGTGGTTGTACAAGGGTGAAGAGAAAGAAGAAGAAAAGATGGGATCTTTGTGTAGATCCAAGTGAGATCTGAAAAAGTTTGTTTCAGATCTGAAAATGTTTTGTTCAGATCTAGATTAGCGGCAAATTTGGATGGAGCTTTGCAAGTGTTGCGGTGGCCAGAGATTGATCCGGTGGCAGCAGGTGCCCACGGGCATCGGCTATGGCTGGCTGGAGTGGTAGTTCAGCCGTGGTGATTGCGAGGAGTGGGGGAGTTTCCATAGTAGAGATCATGAACAAAAAAAGTAGCAACCGGAGATCATCGGAGCACACCCGTAGGAGGCTGCGGGGACTGGCCTCAGAAAGTGGCAAGGGTTTCACCACATGATGCGTCGGCGATCGCCCGCAAGCAGGGGGGCTGGAGTTCTGAGCTGTGGCGGAGTTGCGAGTGTTTTCTCTCGAGGAGTCTTGTCTGTGAGCATGAGGGCGCGTGACCGGAGATTGCTGGAGTATGCCACAAAGAAGGCGGCGGCGGTGACGGTCGCAGGTGGTGGTGACGGTGCTAGGGTTTGCTTGAAATTGGGTTCGGGTGAAAATTGTGTTGTGGAGGCTACTGTTCAACAAAGGAGAAAATCACATGAAGTGATTTTGGAGTTGGTTAATTAGGTGTTTGGTGTATTGTTGCTGTTTGGTGTTTGTGTGGCTTCATGTGAGGAGAAAGTGCCACTAGGATCAGCTATGTGATCAAGGAAACAACAAAGGACTCAAGCAAACAACAAAGGAGTCCTGATTTGATCTATGGCTGAGATTGATTAGAGTGCAGATTGGCGGATGGTGGGCTGATGGAGGTCATCCAGGAGTCGAATCCTATTTTTTTCATTGTTCCGGACGCAATGGTGGAAGCGGATCGGGATGATTCTGCTGTTTGTATCTGGTTTTGGATGATCAAATGTTGATCGGATGTTTGAAAGATCGACGGATGAGGCTGATGTTTTGAGATATGGCTATATATCTCGTGGTTGATGGGCTTTGGTTTTGGTCATGGTGTTTGGATCGAGGTGGAGCTTGTGATGCTCAAGATGATCCGGAAGTTTGACCAGGGTGGAGCACGATGTGATCAAGGTAGGCCGGGTGTGATATGTTTAGTGATCAAGGGTGCTTGTTTGGAAGACAATGATGATTATATTTGTTTGTTCCCGGGAGGTGGAGCATGGTGCATGTGTGGTGTTTATCTACGAAGTAGATGGCGAGAATATCGGAGTATCTCTAGGTGTGTGAAGCTCGGAATCCTATTTATCTATGTATGGTTAGTGCCTGGACATGTGGCCCATGGTTCCCGTGGAGAGGTTGAGCTATATTTACAGGATGCGGCTCAGATACAAACCAAAGTGGAGATTGTTGGGATATGTCTCATATCTGTTTTAATATCCATTAAGCATGGGCTTTTGGGCCAAGCTAGTGCTAGAGTTTAGCATTATATAAGTCTCTCATGTAAGAGGGATTGGAGAAAGTGATTGGGGGTTTGGAGAGGACATGAGTAGAGACTATGTGTGTATGTGTGGTGTATGTGAGGTTGAAAGAGGATGAGAGATGAGTGATTCTCTTGTATTGTTCTCCCTCTTACATAGTAGATTTCTCGTGTTGTTTGCCCTGTGGATGTAGGTAGAAATTGGTCAACCGAACCACATAAATCTCGGTGTTTCTTCTTCTTGCTTGCATTGTTTCCTAGCTTGTGAACTTGTGTTTTGATCTCCGGGTTGCGGAGATTGGAATCGGGGATCGTTGATTCCCCAACACTAAGTATAAAGGAGATTGGGTGGATGCAACGTTTTGGTTGATGTAAAGAGTCATTTTTTCATTAGGGCAACCACACCATAATCACCCACAAGAGAGACAGGTGTCTGCCTGTACATCGGCATCCCCCTCAAAATGAAAGCCTATCACTAATCTGGGTTGGTGATGTATTGGGCTTCTCTACTGGCAACCACTCAGATTAGAGAACCAGCAGTGAATGCGGTTTGACTTGGTTCCAAACCCACCTAGTAATCAACAGTAAATTCTCCATTAGCAAACTATGAGGGAATACTCCATAATCTTACTAGACGACCTGCTTGATGAATGTTACATAATTCCATGATCTCCTGCATGTTCGATCTCAATGTTGATTATCAACAAAAGCAAAATGGCAGAAGGGCATATCCAGATATCAGCTTTCAAACTATGATATTGATGATTGGAGTATCTAATAAGGGCATTGGGTCTCCTAAGTGATTCTAAAGGTTCCAGCCTCTATTAAATGACATCTCTAAGACATACTCAGAAAGCTTGTCCTTTTCATTTTTTTTAACGGCTTCTTAATATTTGTTGAAATCAGAGAATTAGAAAGATTAGTCTAGAGAAGTTAGAGACTTATTTAGTTCCTTATGTAATTAGGATTTGGACTAGTCTTCTATTATAAATATAAATAAAGGTAGAGAGGATAGGTAAATGAACTCTCATCTCTCTGATTTCTTCAATCAACTTGGTATCGGAGCTAAATTCTTAATCATAGAGTGCTCTTTCTTTGTTGATCTGGAGGGGTTTTTTTTGTTGGGGTGGGGGGGGGGGGTGTGGGTCAAATCTACAAGAAAAAGCTATTGAATAGGGTTTCCTCAAGTTGTCATCGCCTGTCCCCGTCGTCATCTCTTTTCACCCATAGTTATCAGGAATTTGTTGTTTTCCTTGCCTCCATAGACTTGCCTCGCCCTCATCGTTAATTAAGAAATTTGTCGCCTTGGCCACCCGATTTGCCTTTGTCCATGCCGCCCTTGCAAGTCGACAAAATCTTCCTCCAACCTCCGCTGATGCTTCTGTTAAACAAATATAAGAAAATGGAAGAGGTATGGACAACATTAACGAATAAAGATAGAAAACCGTAGGCATCAGAAGTATAAAAAAGCCAGTTAAATGCCATTTTCCGGGAAGCAAGAGCAGCATCTGGAGCATGCTGTATAAGCTCATGTAATAGCACTATAGCAGTGGATCAGAAGTTGGTAACTGCTAGTCTGCTACAGAAGAATTGTATCTGTTTTGTCACAGTACGATATATTTAACCACTTGATGAGGAAGTTATAATGTAAGATGTGTGGGACTGTTACGCAGAGGAGGGCAGTGAGAGTCCCAACATGGGGATAAGAACAACATGATTTAGCAACCTTAACTGGTAAAAGTGTTCTCTTATTTCAGTGATGGAGATGACTGATCTTAACTGGGAATGGGTGAACTTGATCCAGCAGCAAACTGAAGTTGACAATAGCAAAGAGCTCAAAGGAAGACAAACCTTGTCTTCCAGATCTGGTTAGCAAAGGTCTTAGCATTTCAATTTAAAAAATATATCAGATGTAATGAATTGTTATAGGCTGTAGCCAATGGAAGTCGGAATATTTTGCTGCAATGATGGGTGCTATGTCACTGCTATATATGTTTCAATTTGAATCGATTATTAATTGTAAAAGATGAAGGGAGCATAAGATTGATTTCAAGAATTGTGGCATCCTCTCTGGGATCCATTAATAAGAATCTACATATGCAAATGTCTGTATTCTTCCGTGAGCAGGTTATGCTAAAGAACCTCAAATCATCTAGAAACTAGAGTTGTCTCAGATACTTGCAAAATACTGGTTTTTGATGAAGCATTCATTTGCAAGTAGTTCTCTTTACTACATAGATGGTCCTCCATAGTTGAATTTGTTGGGACATGTAATTGTTAATTTAAAAAATTGTCTCTACTTCGTAAGTAGTGCAAGTTAAAGCTAAAGTGTAAGGTCAACTAGTTTTTACCTTGGAGATGGAAAACAAATTAGTCTTTCAGTTTCAGGTCATTGCTTATACTCTCCAAATGCTACAGTTACAAAATTTCTTGCTTAGGGGTCAGTGCCAGATAAAACAAAGACATGAAGTTAGTTAGAAAATAGCGTTCTTATGCAGAAAGAGCTGGGTCTACTTTCTACAAAATTGCCAAGCTAAAATCTAAAGCATATACTTAACGCCTATGTTGGAGAGAGAGGACATGAGGTATTCTTCCAAGTCATAAGTTTCATTCTTCCTCAAAATGCTACACTAATCTGTTCTTGATTACGGACTAATGGCAGATAACTATCATATCGACAAATTGAATAGTTTAAAATGATATTTTGGGTCAAAAACTAGCTAATGGCTTAGCAAAGGGTGTAATGTGGAAGGGGCTGAGAAGTGATTTTTCTCCATCAAAATTTTAATATAATTGAGTTTTTTCACATGATATTCTCTTTAAGATTGAGTAAAGGATAACAAGTGATTTTGGTTCTTAAATTAAATAGTCTACCACACTTAGTAGTTATCCAATATATCCCATAATTTTTTTTCATAGGAGATAACATCCTGCTATTGATTTTCCATATCCTGCACTGGTCAAAAGATATGGCCAAAATAATACTATGGATTTCATTCAACTGGAAAAGGTTTACTAGGCAATCTACATGTGACTTATGTCCTTTGAAGGGGCACAAACTTTTAAAATTTTCTTCTTTATTCCTTTTCAAGTTACAAGTCTGATAAAAGATTATTCTCTCTTCTCTAATAGATATTCTGACTTTTTCCACTCCAGTCCGTGAAAGGACCAATCATCATATATTCTGTTGCATCTTTTGAACCTTCTTCATGATATATAATTTGTTTAGCTGGTATAATTACCAGTTCTGCATATCATATCTAAAACCACTTTCTTCTGAAGGAAACTAGTGATCATTCTTTTGTCAAGAATGATATAACCTTTTCCTTTCTACTGTCGAATTCACAAAGAATGTCATTTAAGATTATTACAGAAATATGGATAACCAAGCTCACTGCTAAATTGTTGTCTAGAATGTTTCTTATGGTAACTCTCTAAATTGTCATCATATTTTTCTATATACAGTTTTAACCATGACTGATAAAGTGTATATCATTCTTGAGCATTATAAATTTGTTTCTAATCTCAACTTAAATTTGTTACTAATCTCAACTTTCTATCTTTGGTATAACAGAATATGGAGACGTAACTGACATCTACAATTGGTAATTCCTTTTTTTTTCATGTCTCAGTGATTAATTCTTGAAATTACATTCATACTTTTGATTGATACTGACATCTACAATTGGTAATTCCTTCTTTTTTCATGTCTCAGTGATTAATTCTCGAAATTACATTCATACTTTTGATTGATATTCTTTTGATATGCTTATATTTGTATGTTTGCTTTCTCCCTGAATGTATGCATCCTCTTTATAAATTATATGTAGAAATGTATGCATCTCATGTCAGGCTTTTGAAACCAAATTTGATTACTGCAAACAAGAGAGAGGAGAGATTGCATAAGTAGAAGAAAACAATTAAAAATCTATTATTTTGGCGGAACAGGCTGCTGCTTTATTTTCTTCGCGCTATATTTTTTAATAGAAGATTAAAAAATACATGGGATGTAATTATAGTAAAATTGTGAAGAGGAATGAGCAAATAGTATGCAGTGACAATCAAGAAATATGTAAGAGTAATCACTTCCATTCTTTAGAATTAATCATTCACCAAGATGGTGGGATTGAGGATGTTGTGGTTCGTTGAATCACATCAGGATGGTTAGAATGGAGGAGAGTTTCTGGAGTCTTATGAGTTTAGACTACCCAAGAGATTGAAAGGAAAGTTCTACAGGAGAACTATAAGACCGACAATGCTTTATGGATTGGAATGTTGAGAAATTAAGAAAAAATATGCGAAAAAAATTGAGTGTAGCAGCATTGAAAAGGATGCTACTTGTGTCCCCAATTATGCCCCATGAATACTAAGGCCTCACTTGGTACGCGGGAATAAGTGAGAATGGAATGCCAATTCTCACTTCTCATTCCTTCACACCAAATAAAACCACTTTTCAGAAGCTAAAATGCCCATTCACACTTAACATGAAGTGGGAATGAGCATACACAATGAGATGGTAGAGAATGGGCATTCCCACTTAAGTGGGAAGCAGAAAAACAAATAATTTCCATATATGTCGATTCTCCCTTCACTCTCTAAATTGCACCCAAATGTGAGAATGGAAATGAACATTTCATTCCCACATTAATTCCATTCTATTCTCACTTCACAATTCCCCCGTACCAAACGAGGCGTAAGGTCATGCTCCTCCATCCTTTCTCATACCCTGGATCAAGTATTTAGAAGTTCTCTGAAGGAGATCATTCCCTATCTTCTAAGCTCTTTGGACTCTAAATGTTGGTGTAAATGGAGTTGAAGCTATAGCAAAGTTAGTTCTGGAGAGTGGAGAATTTTCTATGGCTAGGTTTTCTTTCTATTATATATTTATATCTCCCTAATCAAATTGTTTAAGCTTTTACTGTAGATCTTACCTGTATATAAAGTTAGTATCTATGATGAATTGATATAAATGTGGGATATACTGATAACCAGATGTGGCAATCCTAAAACTTACAGGATGCAGTTAGTATTCAGACATATGCATGCACATAATGAATTAGTAAGGTTAAAGTGGTTATATAGAACAATAGTGATAATTTATAAAGTAGGTTTCTAAATTCCATAAATAAAATATAATACTACTAGTCATCATCCTTTACATTCTATCTTATGGAAGAAGGCAATCATCTCTAAGTGAATAACCGATTAACTGATGCTGAAAAGTTGGGGAAATATGCTGACTCCTTGCTGTGATTTGTGATAGACTTGCTTCACATTAGGTTACTGCAAGAAAATTGATGCTGATTAGTTGGGGAAATATATGTGGAATTATGTTCTTATCCTTAAAGCCACCTCTTTTGTCCTTTTGTAAATACACAATCTGAACTGAAGGTGTTGGACCTGCTGGTGATGTTTCATTTCCTTTTTTATTTTGTGACTGTTGGCTTCTTGTTTCTTACATCTTTTATTATTTCCATAAATTTACTATTTGTCTCTGAACGGTTATCTGCTTGTATGTCTCTTCGTAGACAATCACTTTGTTTTTTTTAAAATCATTTACGTGTTCTGTACTGATAACCTCGTGGATAGTGACACATTCAATGAAAATGAACCACCCACTGATGACCCTTTATATATCTCATCGCTTGGGGCTGCTGTTTACGAGGCCATGTCCAAAGGTGATGCTGACGCCATTTGGTTAATGCAGGTAATGAAACTTTTTAGTTTTCCTTATTAGCGATACAACCATCTTTCATTTTTAAATTATGTATTTAAAAACAGATGCACATCCTAATTTAAATTCATGCTTTGCTTATGGATATAGAATTTAGAAGTGCAGATTATGTTATGTGGCTGATGGTGGAGCCTGGAATCTCTTCTCTTTCTTAGGGGGTGGGGGTTGGTGGGAAATACAACCGTCACACTATACATCGATCAAAAAGTTATCAAATATGACAATGTATAATAAATTTTCATATATGTAAGTAGGTGAAAGAAGAACCTAGATTAGAAGTAAAAAAAAAGAAAAAGAAAAAGCATTTCCATGAATACTTATGAAAACATTGCCTCCCAATAAATTCTAGGAGAACCATCTCCATTGTAGAATTAGCAGCTACAATTTAAAAACTTCACCCCCAAACAGATCCAAGGGGATAATCTCCCAAGTTCTGTTAGCAACCAGAGTTTCATCTAGTTACTGCCACCATGTTTATTCCGTTTTACCAATTCATTTAATGGAAATCTAACCAATAACCTTAGAATCTATGTGATTAGTACAAACAAAATTGAAGAAAATTTCCCAACTTTACTTGAAAAAGATAGTAGACAATACCAAAATGTTTTTGTTCCTTCTCCCCCATCCTCTCCTTCCCCATGAAACAGCAGCCAACGCTCATTCTTGTTCCCTGCAACTTTTAATTACCAAAGATTGTATACTAGATATTTCCTAGGGGTTTTGTTATGTCTAAGAACTTTGATTACCATGTTTGCTAGCAATTTAACTTCTGCAATGGACATGGCTGATCAGATTTAGGAGAAAATTTTGATTTTTGGCACGAGTGGAAATATTAAAATGTAGATCAAATGCACAAAAGAAAAATGAACATGATGTCAACTTTTGTTATGTCTAAGGACTTTGATTGCCATGTTTGCTAGCAATTTACCTTCTGCAATGGACATGACTGATCCGATTTAGGGGAAAATTTTTATTTTTGGCACTAGTGGAAATATTAAAATGTAGATCAAATGCAAAAAAGAAAAATGAACATGATGTCAACTTTAAATAAGTCTTAATTAAGTTCCTTTTCTAATGCTCTAGGTGATCTATATTTTGGGCTATACAATCACTGATTTGAGATAGCTATATATAATTAATCTAGGATTAACTAATAGGATGTATTATGTACATTTTAAAAAAGATAGATAACTTTTTAGTTAAAAATTGTATATATTATATATAACTAAATGCAATTATACAAATATTATACTCAAGTTACAGGCTAGTGTATTATAAAAAAGGGAGTTGTGGGCCAATAGATGAGAACGACTAAATGACTAAGTTATGAACTTGTGCATGAAAGAGACTAAGTGGCCAACTAACAAATCAGTTAAGATAATATTGGCTCATCCCCAACTAAAACAAAAGGCCGTTTTTCTCTTTCTTCTTCTCAGACTCAATTTCTAGGGTTTGAAGTCAAATGTGAACATCTCAATGAGTCTTTTTTAGGGTGCTGTGGGTTTGCATTTTGGTCAAAAGTGTTAGGATTCCCATCATCTACATGATTATCATTCATAACTTATTTTAATTCCATGTTTTTATATATCCAAAGTTGCATTGTAATATAATTTCTACTTCATACTTTCATCATGTTATTGTTGTTTTTTTTTCCCGTTTCAAGTAGAATAGGAAAATGGGGTTTCAATCTTCATGTAGTTTTGCATTTAATAGTAGAATTGTGAAATGAGGTTTATATTTTCATGTGATTTTGCATTATATGATGGAATTGTGAAATGAGGTAGATATGTGAATATGGGATTTTTATATACATTTTGATGATTGGATTATTATTGGAAATGAGTTTTATATGTTCATAAACTTTTGCAATTATTTTACAAATGTCATAGTTAAAATTGCTTTACTTCTTACTATTGTTTGAAATAAATTTAATGACATAACTTATAGTGCATTGTCAAGCTGTCAAGTCTTAGAAAAGATTATACTTTCTAATTTGTGGTTATGGTAAAACTTACTACAATTGATAAATTTTTAAAAAGAAACTTTCGAAGATTGGAGCCGATGGGTGGATACGTTGAAATGATTTATCGGTGTTGTGTCACAGAATGGATCATATTCCAGGTGCACCTCAAGAGAATCTATCAAATCAGTTTTTATGAGATAAATCACAGAAGCTTAAGGAAAGCTTACTACTGATAGGTATAGCCTTAGAATTGGTGTTATGTGCTATGATGGCAGATGAGCTATTAGGGTGGGGTTCTGGGGTTGGGTTCAGAAGATACGAGGTTAGCTGTGGTTAGGGAGACTGTGGTTAGGGAGAAGATAACAGAGGAAGAAGATGAAAGAGAGGCGGCTAATGGAAGAGAGTATAGGTGAAAGGTTAGGGTTTGTAGAGAGGAGAGGTAGATTAACTCTCTAACTTCTCTGATTCCTTCAGTTAACTTTGTGCGTACACATACATACACACACCAGATTGACTTGCTAGATGGTGCCAGAGGTAATGACATGTATCTTTACAAATTTGCAATATCGTTACTGGTGGTTCCTGTAGTGCTTTTGGGCTAAAGTCCCCTTTAAGATCTTTTACATAGCGGACTAGCATTGATGGCTTTCATAGCTTGGAAAATCTAGCCCCATTGGAGGTGCATACATATAAAACATGGGATCTACAAATGTTATTTGATTTGTTTTTTTTTTTCAAAAATGTCTATTAGCTCAATTGAGCCATATGAAGTACAAGGTTGACATGGTTCATTTAACCTGGGATGCTCGTATCATTTATTTTGGACGCTATAGTATTGGACATGCCCTTATACAGTTTGTATTTCACTTACTAGAATCTGAAGGGCTGTAATAATAATTCTGATAAGCAAGTCAGTTTGTCCTGGTCATTTTCCAATCTAGCTATGCGTAATGGCAATATTTTCCAATTGGATTCTGATCAAGCTTTGGTCTTTTATTTTTAATGCATACTTGGACAGTAAACTATAGATGTATTAACCAGATTTATGATCATTACACTGGCACCAGTTGTTAATGATATAATAGTATATACATGGCAAATGCACTGATTTCTTTCCTCCATTTTCAGTTCATAGTTGTTTGTCCTTCTTGGGCTTTGTCACTTCTCCCCAACTTCTAGGCGAAGAGAGTGTTGTTGCTCAGATAACTAGTAACATATGTTACCATTCTCTTATGATGTGCAGGGTTGGCTTTTCTCATCAGACTCTGCTTTCTGGAAGCCACCTCAAATGAGAGTATGTACCATAGAGAATGAAGTTATCCTTTATCTATCTTTTAAAGAAAAAAAGTTGATGACATACAGCTGGTAATTGCAATTGTAGCTTCATAGTTAACTTATGCAAAATCATAATTATACTAAGCATAATGCATTATTGTTTGCAATATTTAAGATGGGCTCCAATTTGGTATTGTCATAAGTTCTCCTGGTGCTATTATTATTGTGGTTCATAACTCTAGTTTGTGGTCCAGACAAAGTAGCTACCAAATAATTACTGTAATTCATTTATTACTATATGAAAAGTTCAATTATGGGTTCATTCCTAAGCTTTTCTGGATTATTAAATCATTAAAACTAGCTGGTTATCTTCACGCTTATAGCAGGCAGAGTTATTTTTTCAAACTTTTACACCTGTTGATATTACTTAAGTTTCTCTCAAATGATTGTGCACTCTGCAGGCAATTCTTCATTCAGTTCCTATTGGAAAGATGATAGTGCTTGACTTATTTGCTGAAGTCAAACCCATTTGGAAAAGCTCTTCACACTTCTATGGTGTTCCATATGTTTGGTACTCCAATTCCCTGGCATAATGTTGTTTACTTATTATTATAAGGTTTTGCCTTTGTCAGAACTTAGTGCTGCATTGGGGTAGTAGTTTCATTTCTCATGTAACTTTGTGTCTTAAATATGTTAATCTTTCTTTAGTACTCATTTCTTGTGAATCTAATAAGTTTGTGCCACTGCTCTTTATGTTTCTCATTTAGGTGCATGTTACACAACTTTGGTGGAAACATTGAAATGTATGGCATACTAGATGCAATTTCATCTGGTCCCATTGAAGCACATCGTAGCAAGAATTCGACTATGGTATGTTAAGCCAGAATTTTTTGAAATTTGTCCTTCCTTATTAGTACCAGAAAGCAAATTACACAGGTAAAGGTTAGGTGAATGTAAAGAAGTTTTTAGAGAGGTTTATCTTTCTGTAAATAATATATGACAAATTTTATCGAGCCCCTATACTAGAACCTTCGCAACATATCACCTCTTATGATGGATGTTAGGACTTAGGAGATAGACCCCTGATTGATTGACGACATTAAAAATCTCAGTCTGAGCTATTTCATGTTTTGAATGTGATATTTTGGTTTATTTGTTGCCATAGTTGGCCTTTGCAGCTCTATCTTTGTACCATAGACTTTTCAAGTGAGGGTCAAAATGTCAGATGCTGTCATGTTGCTTCCACCTCTGACTCATAGTGGTATGACAATGTTGATCCATCTGGAAGTGTGCTAATATTCACGATGAGAGGTGGAGGGTTATTTATGCAATTAACCCAATCATATATACCACAAGGTAGGCTATATGGTTATTATCATGATGCTATTTCCAATTACAACTTATTAGCAAGATGTATTCATTGTGTCACCTACACCATGATACTACTTATTAAACTCTTAGAAAATCCTTTATAAGACCTATTGTTGGAGGTAGAAGATCGACAATTTTCCTTCTCAATAACAAAGAAGTCACTTTTTGTAACTACTGTGGGTTCAATCCTGTGGGATTTTATTTTCATTGGATCTTTTGTATGGAACAAATCATGCTTATGAATGTTGACATGTCATTATTTTGAATTCATCCGGGGTGTAAATGAAGGGAATAATATCCTTTGGTAATATGTCCATTTATGGGAGTTCAATCTGCTGGAACTACGACCACAAGTACTACTATTACTACTACTAAATCTACGTAATACCACTCTTTCTGCTGTGATGTAAATAATGTAAAGAAAATAAAATATTTTCGTTCATCATACTCTTTTAGGGTGTTCCACTCTTCTGCAGGCTTGTAAGCCTATTCAATACATCATACCATTTGTTGGCTATGAGTTGTTTGTCATCAAATCTTTAAGATGCAGCTTCTTATTGTTTATTTTGTTCACATTCTTTTCCTTAGATTGGCGTTGGCATGTGCATGGAAGGAATTGAGCAGAACCCAGTTGTATATGAACTTATGTCTGAAATGGCATTTCGGAGTGAAAAAGTGCAAGTTGAGGTAATAAAGTTTCCGAGGTTCATAGTTTAAAGGTTTTAGAGACTGGTAGGTAAGTGGATAAAATTCTTATAGTGTCCATGTAAATTCATGCTTTTACATACATATATGCACATGCATACGTATACATATGTACATCATATAGATACATATATATGTATACATACAAATACACACAAACACACTCTGTGTGTGGGGCTTTTCTACAAGAAAGTACCTTTACTGTGTGGTGATTTCTATATTATTTAATATCTTTATCCATCATTCATGCAGTCTTGAAAAAAGATGCATATTGGGCTTGCTTGGATATTTCTAAGTCGTTTGTGTGGTTTCAATATTTTTTATATCTAGACTCTAGACACCAGCATCTTAAACCTTGTATTTCTTGTAAGGTGACAAGTTCCTACTCTCTATAGTCTATGTTACCCGTACCCGACAAGTTTTAAGAACACAAGTGAATTCTATCATGAAGCCGTACCCGTACCCGACACGTTCCCGACACTTATCCGTACCCAAACTTCATGGACATTTCTTGGATATACGCAACATTTATTCAGGTGTGCTCATTATATGATGTGTTTTAATTTAAAAGACTTGTCAAACACTTCTTGGACATATATCTCACACTTCACAACGCTCACATCCATTTCTTAAAACTCGTTAGACATATGTCGGGTTCGTTTTAGCCCATACCAAGTTGAAAACTGTGATTTTAAATGGTCGTTTAGATGCCTAGTTCAAATACGATTAGCTTCCAATTTATGATAATCACCCACATAATAAAAGAAACTTAAAAACATGATAGGAATTTTAATTCTAGTAACATGTGAATTGAAAAACAATAATGATCTCATGTAAATTATTAATCTCAACACATATGTAGCCGTGTCCCTATACCCTACATTTTACTATTTTGTCGTGTCCTGTACCCATACCCGCACGTATATTGGTGCCTGTACCCGTTGTCATGCAACTTAGTCTGTGGTCATGTTGAATGTTGCTTGTCCAGAAGAGCTTAAGTTTTCATAGCTAGACTATCAATATCAATTTTGATTATTTGATATAAGTTTGAAAGGAAATGCAGAGTGCTAAAATTAGGAGGAGAAGGATAACTCGTACACCATAAGGTTGAGGGTTGTGTGGTTTAGCTCTGTAGTCGATGATAATCAGAGAGGATGGTTATTCCTCTTCACTTAGATTTGTTTATAATATGAGAGATACAAAGATATCTTAATCACAAATAAAATTTACTCGTGTTCTTCCAAGAGGTTTTGTAAGGATATCTGCAAGCTGAAGCTTTGAAGGTATGTGAAGAGGTTTTGTAAGGATATCTACAAGCTGAAGCTTTGAAGGTATGTGCTTGGCTCTAATGATCCTCTTTTCCATCTTTTCACGAACCAAGTGGCAATCAATCTCTATTTGTTTTGTCCTCTCATGAAATACTGGGTTCTCAGCTATGTGAATGACAGCGTTGTTATCTTCATACAAGCTCATTAGACATTCAGGAGAAAAGTCAATTTTAGTTAATTTATCTCTAACCCAGATTAGCTCACAAGTATGATTTGCCATAGCTCGATATTTAGACTCTGTTGTAGAACGAGAGACTACACTTTGCTTCTTACTCTTCCAGGAGACTAGATTTCCCCCCAGGAATACACAATATCCTGTGGTCGACCATCTGTTTGCTGGAGATCCTCTCCAATCAGCATCCGAAAATCCTGCAATCTTTTCTATCCACTATCTGAATAGAGAACTCCCTTGCCTAGAGTTTTCTTAAGATATCTGAAAATCCTCTTCATAGCCTCCATGTGGGGAATCTTGATTGCCGAGAGAAAGTGACTAACTACACTGACAGAAAATGCAGTATCTGGTCTAGTATATATCAAGTAGTTTAGCTTCCCTACTAATCTCCTGTATTTCTCAGCATCTTTCAGTAGCACCCTCTGATCTTGTAATAGCTTGATTTTGTCATCCATAGGTGAGTCAATATCCTTGTATTCTGACATCCCAGCATTCAACAACATGTCAAACACATATTTTCTCTGAGATAAGAGAATTTACTTCCTCGATCTAGCCACCTCTATACCCAGAAAATATTTCAAGATTCCTAGATTCTTGGTCTGAAATTGCTGCTATATATACTCCTTCAAGCTACTGATGCCATGTACATCATCTCCAATGATCACAATAACGTCAACTTTTACAACCAGAAGGAACCCTTTCCCACCATGATATCTCTAGAAAACCGAGTGATCTTTCTGAGCTCGATGAAGACCTATGTTACTTGGGTACTTCTAATCCAAAGTCGTACACAACCAGACACGCACCTGTACCCAAACTCCTTGTACACTCCTGCATATATGTATACACTTATTCAGGCATGTACTCAATTATAAAGAACAAGTTTTAATTTAAATACTTGCCATATATTTTTTGGACATATATCCTACACATCACATCCACTTCTTGAAACTTGTTGGACATAGGTCAGGTTCTGAATTATGATTTTGAAGGCTAGTTTGGTCTAGTTTAAAAACTAGTGATTTTCTAATTCATAATCCGCGTAATAAAAGAAACATAAAAATATTCTAGGAATTTTAGTTCTCATCCTTATTCTCATATAAATTATTGATTTTAATATATAACATATGTGTATATAAATATTTATATAGCCGTGTCCCCGTACCCTACCTTTTGTAAATTTTCCATTTCCCGTACTGGTACCCATACCTATGCAACATAGATGAAGACCAAACTCTTGGATTGATGTTGCAAAACGTCTAAACTAGGCCCTTGGAGATTGCTCCAAGTCATAGAGGGATTTTTTTTCAACCTGCAGACCTTCCCATTCTTCTCCTGAGCAACACATCCTATTCGTTGCTCTATGTAAACCTCCTCATTAAGAATGCAACTAAGGAATGCATTCTTAACGTCTAGCTGATGTAAGGGCTAGTATTAGCGTGTGTCAAGGGAAATAAGAATGCCGACAGACGTCATTTTAGCTTCAGGAGAGAAGATGTCAAATATAATCCAAGCTATACATCTGTGCATATCCTTCACAACTAGTCGAGTTTTGAGGCGAGCTAGAGAACCATCTGAATTGACCTTGACAGTATAAACCCACTTGCAACCAACAGCTTTCTTCCTTGGTGGTAGTGGAACAAGATCCCAAGTCTTATTCTGCTCTAAAGCTGTCATCTCCTCTTTCTTTGTTGCCATCCAACCTGGGATAGAAATGGCTTTTGACACATTCTTGGGAACCGAGTTAGAGTCTAGAGAAGAAATGAAAGAATGATATGATGTAGATTATGAAGTGTAAGAGACATAGTGCGCAATAGGATGCCTAGAACAAGACCTCTTACCCTTGCAAAGGGCAATGGGAAGATCATCAGTAGTCAAAGCATTCGACTGTTCAGTAACATCTTGACTAACTTGTAAGTCATGCTCTTGGTTGGAGGTGGATTCTGGCATAGGTTTCTCAGTAGTACGTCGTCTATAAATTTAGATTGCCTGAGCAAACTTGGATGGTGGATCGGCTTGTACAAAAGGCTTGGAATACAAATGGCTTGGAAGAAGCATTAATAGTCGTTTCTTGAACAATAAGAAAATCATAATTATCCTGAGCAGTTGAGGGTGTATCAAAAGCAACATGTCTGGGTTTGTTTTCAAAGAGGGTAATATCAGCTGAAACAATGTAACTATCTAAAAAGTAATGTAACACCTGTACCATTTCTGAGTTCTAGAGTACCCAATAAAGATTCCCCGAAGAGATTTTAAATCCAACTTTATCCTTTGAAGACTGTGGTTGTGAATAAAACATGGAGAACTGAAGATTTTTTTTTTTGGGGGGGGGGGGTCAAGGGAAAGGCTCACTATCGGGAAATATAAAATAGATATCCGGGTTATGACAATCTATTAATCATGTAACAAGTAGTCAACACAACATCTCCCCAAAAATATTTTGGAACCTCTCTATGAAACAACAATAATCGAGCAACTTCTAGTATGTGTTTGTTCTTGTGCTAAAACTATCCTGTTCTATTGAGGTGTGTAAACACAGGATGATTAGTGTAAAATCCCACTTTCTTCTAGAAATTTGGTGAAGGCATTGTCAAAATATTCTTTAGCGTTGTTTGTCCTTAAAGTTTTGATATTAGTATGAAATTGATTTTTGATTTCAGCGCAAAAAACTTTAAAAGAAGGAGAATACTTTAGAACGAGTTTTCAATAGATAGATCTATGTTATGCGAGAAAAATAATCCATAAATCTAACAAAATATTTGAAACCAAGTTTAGACAAAACAGAGTTGGGCCCATACATCTATGAATGCACTAAATCAAATGGGTTACTGACCGTTTTATTGACACGACTAGGGTGAGACTCAACATGACTCATATATGAAACTATTGTTTTGAGAATAGAAAGAGGGGCGTATCCAAACCGACAATGCTGATAAAAAACTGTTGTGGCTGTGGAGTTGATACACGGAACTTGGTCTGAAGTGAGATCCAACTCATGCATGCCGTGTTGCTCACGCCTTGTGCCAATCGTCTTCCTCTTTCCAATTGCCCGAAAAATACAATATGTAGGGAAGAATGTTACCGTAGAGTTTAATGCTTTAGTAATATTACTGACAGATAATAGATTAAATGGAAAGCGAGGAAGATGTAGCACCGATGAGAGTGGAATAGTACTAGTATTGGCAGATCCTATTCCTTCTACAAGTGTATTGGAACCATTAGCTAGTATTATAGAGGAAAATGAAGTGGTAGGTGTGCAAGATGATAGTACACCCTGATTCTCAGTCATGTGGTTAGTCGCCCCTAAATCTATAACCCAACAGGACGATGATGATGTAAGACAAGCAATATGTTAATATGTTTACCTGACTGAGCAAGTGTGGCTATAACTGGAAAGAACTGAGACTTTTAAACTGTCAGAACATCTGAAACTGGTATTGCCCAAATTGACGATGAGTCATGTCATCTAAGAGAGTCTCCTGTGTAGCTACATGTGCACTCCAAGACTGTTTGCCTTGCAAATGAAGACAACTGAACTTGGTGTGACCTGACTCCTTGCAGTAGTGATAATGAGTAGAGAAACTATCTCCTGTGACTCCTTTAGAACCATCATCGCATCCTCCTTGTGCTCCAAAGCATCCTTTACACCCTCCCAAACATCCTCCACCTCGGCCACCTCCACAACTGGTCAACTGTCTGCTCTGTATGGCAAGAGCTAACCTGTTTGCAGACTCAGTTGCAGTACTCATTGTTGTGGCTGGAACTACTGATTGCAGGAAATAATAGGTTTAAGGAGTGTATAGCAGAGCTTCCACTGGCCTGGGGCCATGCAGAAGTGTGGGACAGAGGAAAAGTCCCAAGAAAAGTGAGAACCATTAGCTGATCCCATTGATCCTGCATCTTCTGAATATTCCCAACAATAGGAAAGATCTCTCTCAACTCCTTTGCAAGGTGATTGAAATTGCCATAGCGCTCACTTAAAGTTTGAGTTTGCTCACCCATCTTGCTCTTAAACAACTCTTGAATAACATCATACGACCAATTGGCGTGTCCGTGACCAGAGTATAACTGCTTCAAAAACTTTCACACCTGTTTCACTATATTACAGTGAATTGCTAACTGAAGGACTTTCGGCTCCAAACTGTTTCAAAATCTGATGAAGGAGACTAGTGTCATCTTGTGTCCATGAGGCGGACACTAGTACTGGAGGATCGTCGATGAGATGATGAGCCTTTCCTCGACCGTTATAGATTCGAACAAGTTGCTTCTAAAGTAGGTTGTTGGACTCATTTAATTTCTGGTTAGTCATCTTGCCAAAGGCCACCTCTGTGTGGGTCCATATGTCAATCTTGTTATCCACTGAATCATCTGAAGTTGCCATCAACACAATGAAAGTGATCCTCCACCAACAAATCAAGGCCCAACTACTATCAACAAACGACTCTCAAACACAAGCAACTCCCAACAACCAAGTAAACCCAACAAACTAATCCATCTCCAAAGAACGAACACACTGACGACAATCAAAACACGAGGGGGGAGGGGAATCATCATTAGGGGAAAGCATATCTGCTTGGGGTAAAATAATGTAGGGGGGGGTGCAGATCTGCTATGGAGATTTTTTTATTTGCAGTGACGAGGGTTTGCTAGCGGCGGTGAATGCGGACCTGGTCGAAAATGCTGGCAACAGGTTTGGACGAGTGTATTAGAGGTGACGGTGTGGCAGATTTGGTCGATGGATGCAGCGGCGGGTCTGAACGAAGACATCAGAGGCGGATGAGTCGGATCTGGTTGGGGATGAAGCGAATCTGAATGTGGCTAGGTTTTGGGTCGTTTTCAAGGTCAGATTTGTGGCTGACAAGGTTTTGGGGGATAGGTTTTGTGTTGGCTAGGGTTTGAGACTAGGATTATGTGTGGCGGCTCTACTAGAGAGTGGTTAGGGGCTGTTAGGCTTTGTTTGGGGTGGCTAGGGTTTGGGGTTAGGGTATTGGGGGTGGTGGTTGATGTTTAAGCCGAGAATGAGATTCTTTGTAGTTTCCATTTCAAAACGTTTTAAAATGAAAACAAGATGAAAGATTACACGTGTAACTCTCTCTATTACAAAGAAAATAAGATCTCACTCTCGTACAAAACTTGAACAAAAGTCACTACGTAGCGAGCTCCTGTTTGTGTGGGTTCTTTGCCTGTGCCGGAGACGCGTCATCCGTGGACCACCGAGCAACGATCGCTGAATTGACGGGGTTGAGTTTATGTTTCACTAAGGAAACAAAAACTTAAGCAAATATCTTAGCCAAGTAAGATATCTACTCTTCCCAAGATTTAAGGCAAAGCTTAAACTCGAGAAATCTTCAAGAAAAGAGTGTTGTTGAACTCCTTCTCTGCTCTGTTTAGATCTTCAAGCTCCAAATCTGAATCCCAGCTCTCCAAAATTCAAGATGTCCCCTTCAATGGGCGTAGGGGGGCTATTTATAGCCTTTAGGAGGTGTAACAGCTAAAAAGAACACAAGTTGTGATCTGCTAGAATTGCATAGTGGCCGAGACATTTTTTATGTCTCAGCCCAAAACTGTCTCGGCCAAAGGGGTTGGGCTCCTGGCTGTTGTAACGACTCTTCCCCCTTTTAATGCATGTTTAATGCTCCATTTATGTGTTTAGTGGGCGTTTTTCAAGGATGTAACTGCCCACTAACGTAGATGAACGTTCCCATGTGTTGAAAGGGTCAAATGGGCCCGACGAATGACGATAAAACACGTGAAAAATCCTTTAGACACAATAAGTGTCTCCGCAATGGCCGAGACACAATAAGTGTCTTAGCCATGGCCGAGACACAACAAGTGTTTGGAACATATATTTGTGAGTTTTACCCTTGTGGTTGATTTCCTTAGGTTTTGATAACGTCGTTCTTCAATCTTCTCATGATTAAATCATATTTAGAGTTCATCGGCAATTTTTGATGCCTACAGGCCATCCCCCAGTCGACTAACTTCGTAGACGATGCGAATGGTGGTACTAGCCATCCTCCTCGACTCTTCAGTTGACCGCCCCTCATAGAGCGACTTGGAAGATGAGACCAGTCATCCCCCAAGTCGACTACCTTCGTGGGCGACACGAATTGCGGTACTAGCCATTCTCTTTGGCTCTTCAGTCGATTACCCTCTTAGAGCGACTCAAAAGACAAGACCAGCTATCTTCTCACCTGACTACCCCGATAAATGACGCGAATGGCGGTGTTAGCTAGTCTCTTCGACGGCATAGCATTCCCCACTCGACCGGCTCAAGTTCTCATCCCCAGATGATGGCTGTACAAAGTTTGGGCCCGACAGCGCGTCGGCATCGCATTAATGGAATTATCAGTGCCTTGATTCCTCCATCTCACATGATAATTAAGGTACCTCGAACTTTTCTAGTTGCGTGTATAACTAATCTCATCTCCATTAATGTTGAGGGAACAGTGCTAACTCCCAGGCCAATCTCTAATGGACACCTTGTAAAACCCCGGTATTTTGCATATTATGTGATATATAATGATAAATATATTTCATGGTGATAAATATTATTAAATGATATTTGAGTATGATATCAAGTGCTTTGAGAACAAACAAGTTCAGGTATGTGAGAGAAACGAGTCAAAATATGCACAAACACAAAACATGCACGGGTATAAATCTAGAAACAATGACCCGTTATGATTCTATAGGTTTTACACACCAATTTAATTATAATCTAGGAAACTCAAAAGACTAAAGTTGTAGATCTCTTGAACATCTTTCCAACAAATCTTAAATCACCTCATTCAGAGTTCGGATGAGAAAGTTATAGTCAAAATACCAAAGGGGGTATAAATCTGGAAAAAAATGAACCGTTATGATTCTATAGGTTTTACACACCAATATATTTATAATCTGGGAAAACTCAGAAAACCAAAGTTGTAGATCTCTTCAACAGATTTCCAAAAAATCTTAAATCACCTCATTCAGAGTTCAGATGGAAAGTTAAAGTCAAAATACGGAAGGGGGTATTTTCCTAATCAAAGCAGGTTTCCTTATTCTTGTTGGATTTCGGGTCTGTTTGGGTTATTTCGGGTTTACCAGT
>JBAKGM010000231.1:0-16938 GCA_037177215.1 Asparagus racemosus | reverse complement strand
CAAAATAATAAGATATGAAGAGGACTACTATGTCACTACAGGGTAGAATCCCCTCAATAAGTTCAATTAGTCATTATTATAATGATTAAATGATCCCTTGATTTTTGGCCATTTCTAGTCGTTTCGACCCATTGGCAAATAATTTCATGGAGGCAAAATTCATGATTACATAAGCTATAACTCAAGATTTTTGATCACATTCATTCATTTTGACACATTGGCAAATATGTCATGGAGACTAAAATTCATGATTTTATGAGCTATGACTCATGATTTTTGACATCTTTTATGTCATTTTGACCTATTCACATGCAATTTCGGGGTGGCCAAAATTCACAATTTTATGAGTTATAACCCATAATTTTTGATATTTTTAACCCATTTCGACCAATTGACAAGTAATTTTGCAGAGGCCGAAATTAAAGATTTCATGAACTATAACTCATGATTTTTTGCCATTTTTAGTTATTTCGACCCATTGTCAAAAAGTTTCACGGTGGCCTAAATTCACGTTTTCTTGAGCTATAACCCACGATTTTTAACCATTTTTCGTCTTTTCGAACCAATGGTAAATAATTTTGTGGAGTCCAAACTTCATGATTTCTTGAGTGATATCTATGATTTTGGTCCATTTTTTATTGGGACCCACGTGGAGTCTAAACTTCGTGATTTTAAGAGTTATATTCCATAATTTCTTACCATTTCTAGTCATTTCGACCCATTGGCAAATAATTTCACAGTAGCTAAAATTTAATATTTCATAAGTTATAAATCATGATTTTTGATCATTTTTAATTGTTTCAGCACATTGGTAAATAATTTCGCAGAGCCCAAAATTCATGATTTCATGAGCTATAACAAACGTTTCTTTGTCATTTTTACACGTTTTGACCATTGATAAATAATTTCATGGAGATCGAAATTCACAATTTCATGAGCTAATAACCAACGATTTTTTACCATTTTTACTTGCTTAGACCCCTTGGAAAATGATTTCATGTAGGCCAAAATTCACGATTTCGTAAGTCATAACCGATAATTTTGGGTCATTTTTAGTCGTTTCAACCCATTGTTAAATAATTTTGTGGTGGCCAAAATTTATAATTTCGTGAGCTATAACCCATGATTTTTATCCATTTTTAGGCATTTCAACCTATTTGCAAATAATTCACGCAGGTAAAAATTCACGATTTTGTGAGCTATAACCCATAATTTTTTATCATTTTAAGTTGTTTTGACCCATTGGTGAATAATATCATGGAGGACAAAATTCAGGATTTTTTCACTATTTTTAGTCATTTTGATGCATTAATAAATAATTTCGCGAAAGCTAAAGTTTACTATTTTAAGAGCTATAACCCCCAATTTTTGACATTTTTTACATCGTTTTAACCCGTTGACAAGTAATTTTGCGAGGACAAAATTTAAGATTCTATGAGCTATAACCCACGATTTTTGGTCATTTTAGTCCTTTCGACCCATTCATAAATAATTTCGTGGAGACCAAAATTCACAATTTCGTGGGCTATAACCCTCGATTTTGGCTATTTTTAGTCGACCCATTCGCAAGTAATTTCATAGAGGTTAAAATTCATAATTTCATGAGCTGTAACCCATATTGTTTTGTCCAATTTTAGTCATTTTGGCCCATTGTTAAATAATTTTTTGAAGAACAAAATTTACTATTTGATGAGCTACAACCCATGATTTTTTTTCTATTTTCAGTCATTTTTACCCATTGATTTACATATTTTATTGTATGTTTATACCCCTTTTTCAAATAAAATTCCATGCAAATAAATCGCAATTATTATTTTTATCTTATTTTGTAAGAAATTAAAGATAATAAATAAGAGCTCAAATGAAGCTCAAAAGACCCTCAATTAAAGCCTCAAGAGAAGCCCAATTCAAGAAGCCCAATGAAAATTGCAAAAGTAGACAACTAAGTATCAATGATGGCATCAATACAGGTATCAATAAGGTATCGATACCCCCTATTGATATTGTATCGATATTCAGTCAATGGATGAGAAAACAGATTAATGGCTGAAATTATTTTACTTGGGGGGCATGTTTGATCCAAGGGTTGAGACCGATTCATATATAGTAGAAGAGAGTGAGGGTGTGGATGTAAAACATTTTGTAAATCCTTTTTTGGGGATAGGAGATTGCTATTTTGTGACTTTCAAATATTGTTCAACTTTAGTTTTACAATAAAAATAAAAGTAAATAGTTTTTCTATTTTTTAATTTTCTTTTCTCATAAAGACTTAAAGATTTTTCTTCTGTCTACAGGAGGGGCCAACCTCTCTCAATGTGAGTTTTTAATTTCTTTTCTTTTCTTTTTTTCCCCCACTTGATTAGGATTGCATGTTTAGGAAATTAGTTTAAATTTATTTTTAATTCATGTCTTGTCTTGCTTTGTTTAATCATGCCTATTTAGTTTATTTTCTTACTTAATTAGTTTTAAGATAGTTTTATTTTCATGCTTAAATAGTTAGTTTATTTTCTTGCTTTTTATAATTAGTTTCTTTTCTTGTCTTTTTATGCACGCTTTCTATTATAATTAAATTAGGAATTAAAAATAATGTGTGGCTAAATTTCTTAGGATAATTAGAATAAGAGGAAGGTAGTATAACTTATTTATTAGAATTAGATTTGCTCTCTTTTATGCCTTAAGTATTTATGTATTGATTAATCAATCAAAATAATGATTGATAGAATATTCTAAATTGATAGGTTATACTTTCCTTGAATGGTTTGATAACCTATGCTTATTAGTATTCTCGCATAATTATTTTCACTTGATTTTTTATGCGTGAATTTTAATTTTAATTTTAGAATATTTTGATAATCTATGTTGTCTTTATTTAGATTGATAGATTATGCTTGTTAATTCTAAAAATGAATAAAAAAGTATAAAATCGTGAATCTTGAATTACTAATGATTAATTGTCATTAGGTCAAGTGAATAATAATAGACAAAAATCATGGGTGACACCCCATAAAAATTGTGAAAATTAAAGCTTTCACAATTAACTAAAATTGAATCGAAATGAACAAAAATGGTAAAAAAAATCATTGACTACTAACCACTAAAATCATTGATCTTGACGTATACATGCTTATTTGCCATTTGGTTATAATTTAAAATTTGACAAAAATCGCGAGGCATAACTCATGAAAATAACAAACTAGGCTTTTCCTTAGAATGAGAGGTTTGTTCCGTGATACTGTATGTCCTATATGTGAGAATCAAGGGATCATTTGTTTTTTTATTGTAATTTTAGCAAAGAGTTTGTGGAGCAAAATTTGTGACTACTTATATAAGCATCGGGTGACAACAGATTGTAGTGCTTTCATTCCTTTTGCCATCAAAAAATGGGGTGGTGAAGGATCTAAAGCTCAGTTATTTAGAACTTTTTGCAACTACTGTTTATATGGTATGGCAAGCAAAATATGAGGTTGTTTTTAGAAGAGATAATATTGATGTTGAGGGTGTTTTTCAGATTATATTGTTCTATTTTGAAGATTCAACTTCATCGAATACAAAAAAATTCTGATACTGTACAGAATAGGGAGTGGCGTTGGAGATTGTGCATTTCTCCTCAGTTTATTTGATAAATTTGGGTTTTGGAAGCAGAGTGGTTTTTGGATTTGTCTCAATGTTAAATGAGAGAGAAGATGACTTTGTGTATCACATTTTGTAAATGTGAGTTGTATACAATAGAAATTGAGTGTATAGGAATCTTTTGTGCTCTGCTTTCTAAAACAGAGTGGTGAGGTTTATATTTTTAGTTTTTCTTTGGGAGGATCTTTTTTCTTGGGAGAAATTGAGTTCTGTACGCTGAGTTTCTATTCTGTGTCTTTTTGGCATTGAATAAAGCTAGCATTTATACCAAAACAAACCCATGAAAGTAGCAAATGTTTAAGTACATATTATTACTTGTTATTGAGGAAACTCTAACGAAAATTGCCAAAATTGCAGGTTATATCTAATCAAAATAATGAATTTTAAAGTACTAATAATTAATTGTCATTAGGTTGACTGAGTGATAGTAGATAAAATCGTGAGTTATAACCCATGAATTTTTACCATTTTTTGTTACTTCAATGCATTAGCAAATAATTTCATGAGCCAAAATTACGATTTCATGAGCTTTAACCCACGATTATAGAACATTTTTAGTCGTTTTTAACCATTGGTAAAAAATTTTGCAAGATTCAAGCTTTACGATTTTATGAGTTATAACTCACTATTATTTACCATTTTTAGTCGTTTCTACCAACTAACAAGTAATTTCGTCGGCGTCAAAATTCACGATTTCTAATTTATAATCCACAATTTTTTATCATTTTTAGCTATTTCAACCAGTTGGCAAATAATTACAGAGGCCAAAATTCACAATTTCGCGAGCTATTACTCATAATATTTTACCATTTTTAATCGTTTCAACCCATTGATAAATAATTTCGCGAAAACCAAACATGAGCTATCACCCATGATTTTTAGCCATTTTTAATCGTTTCAACCCGTTAGCAAATAGCTTCGCGGAGGCCAAAATTCACGAGTTCATGAGCAATAACCAATAGTTATTAGACATTTTGTCATTTCAAACTATTATAAATAAATTTACAAAGTCCAAACTTCGCAATTTCATGAACTAACCTACTATTTTTGTTGGTCATTTTTAATCGTTTCAGCCCAGTAGCAAGTAATTTTATCGCGTTCAAAATTCACAATTTCATAAACTACTATTCATAAGATCTCTTGAACTTTCTTAATTTCTAAGGACAATGACACATTGACATCGCACCATTAGGGCTACTAATAAATAAGAGAATTGCTCTGCTTTAACTGTGCATTCAAAGATAAAAAGAACGAAACAAATGGGAGAGTAACTCTCCTTATGAACTCTATTTTGCTTCAGCAAGGATCAATCACATTCTCCACTAATGAAGAAATCTACCACAACCCTGTAATTGCTAAGCAACATTAAAAAAACAGCCAACAATGACTAGGATACAGAACTGAAGAACCAATTTATCAAGTACATAGTCTGTAAGCTCATGTATCTGCAGGCGAAACAATATCACTCAGCCATGACACATGGGCCTAGTCCTAGTGACAATGACGCATACTGCAACACATTCAACAGAAAAAATAAAAACTTACTTTGTTACCAGCATGTAATTAAAGCGATATAATCTGATAGAAAAAATCAACAGGCAAAGGATCATTGTATATCAGGTAGCGGGGTGTAATATCTCTCAGCTATTGAGAATGAACCTTCAACTTTGCTGCAACCTGCAAACAAACGAGCTAAGTATTCGGTGAACTACAACTGGCAGAAGTCCCTCAACGACGGACAGATTTTCCACCTTGTTCTTCCTCAAGGTAACATACCTTCTTCCCAAAAATCAGGACCTAAAGATCATGAATTTTCATGTGAATATCGATTTTGCGCAGAAAAGAAACCGACTTAAATATGAATGATCTATAAGCCCCCTATGAGTGACGGGGGTTTCAACCCCCCCCCCCCCCCCCCCCCCGGCGCCCTGGGGGGCGAAATTATACCTTCCTCCCAAATAGGACCTAGAGATCATGAATATCAGTTTTGTGCAGAAAAAACCGACTTAAATATGAACAAGCATGATCTATAAGCTCCAACTCGGCCATTATAATGATAGAACATCAGTTACCATAGTCTAGAACTTTATTTCCCGGACTGTCCTTGTGTCCAATAAAATTCCCAGTTCTCCCTTTGTGGCATGGAATTGTTAAAACACCACCAAACATTTGGTTATCTCCCTCCTGCAGAAATAACAATGGAGGCTGTCAGAGAAAATATGACTAAAATAAATATTGAATAGCTTACTAATCAATAAATGCACAAATTTCAGAGGGTAGCCTATTCTTCGGAATAGGAAGCAATTCATAAGAAACTAGGTACATACAAGCACACCATATGAGTATAGGTGAAATAACATAAAAAAGACCAGCAGAAAAGGACGTGAATGTGAAAGCCTGCTGCTCGCTTCAGTGTCTAACCTGATTGGGTCACACCTTTGAAGGAAAATGAGAAGACTCTAAAAAGGTGAATCCATGTTAAAGAGGATTGATATGCAAATATGGTTCTCGTTAGGTACTTACATCCTCAAAAGCCCAAATACTTATATGCACACTGATACAGATACTATATTGTCGGTTTTCTTGTGTATATTAATTTTATTTGTATAAAGTACATAATGCATATTTCCATAAGGAAACTTGAGAAAGGAACCAGTAGCAGTCATCTATTTTCATTCATTAAAGTGCGGTGTTAATAAATGTATCAATTATTAGTGCACAAGTCAATACTTCCAGCACAACAATCTAAGAACTTGGAAGTATGCGTAACATTTGAGAAACGTGTGGTTTCCCAAACTGACTACTTATATTCACATTGATTGCAGGAAGAAACATAGCAGGAGTTTCGTGCACAGGGCTGTCCCATTGTAGGAAGAAACATAAATTATTTTAAAAATAAGTTTTCCGCACATATGAAAACAATTTGAAGGAAATGAAAGCAGAGGACATCAATCAAAATCAAACACTAAATTGTAAAAAAACGAAATATATATGTCAAGACTATTGTGTGCGAATACTTAAAACCCTAAATTATCTCCACATAACTACTAATTATCCTCTTGTTTACCTTTAAAAATAACTTCCATATGACAGTAAAGTGGCATTTTAGCACTACATAAGAAAATAAACATGAAAACAAATTGAATGAACATCCAAATGCCACAAACAGGAAGTCCAGGCTAGCGGGATAATGTTTTTTCATGAAAATATCCAGGCCTGGTAATTCATTTATTATACACATAAAATGAGATTACAGGGCCTATTAGCACATGATACACCTACATTGCAACATGACCCAAAACTAGAATTCTTTCCAGTATCGCATATACTACATTCTCCTCAGTAAAGTAGCATGCATACCTAAGGCAGGGCAGATGCTCAAAAATGAGTCCAGTACCTAAATCCATGTCCAAATCTGACAGGGCATTGGAAACACCAAACCCTTTCGATAATTAAAAAAAGAGGTACCCCAGCCATGTTGGCTTTAAAATTCTAAAATGTGCATGTCGGACAAATTCAACCTAACTAAACATAAAAAATAATTTTAAAAAAAACATCCGACAAAGATCAGACAGTTTTATACCATCTATGCACCTGTCAGACATGGGATATGACCAGTATTAGGCCCAAAACCAGATAGGAGTTTCAATTTGTATATGGTGATTCTTAGGCAATGCCATGTCAACTATATTACGATTTTTGAAATAATGGTCCACAGAACTTAAGATATTTGAAGTAGGTCCCCCAAAACTCTTTATATGATAAAGTTCCCCCAAACCTCTTTGGTCACATCAAAGTGATCCATGTAGTTTAAACCTGTTAATTTAAGCCCCAAAAAAATATCAGCGGTTAGCTTCTTTAGTTTCACGTTATACTCCTCAACCCACCCTCTAACAGTAATATTCAAGTGTCTCTTACCAAAACCCAACACAATCTCACTCTTCTTCATCAAAAAGCATAAGATCAGATAAAAAAGTGAGTTCTCAGCAGATTTCAGGGAGAGACCTCGGGATATTATTGTGAGGATGTATTGAAAAAGAAGAGGATAAAATGAGAAACTAAAGAAACTATCATTAGGTTTTCTGGGGTTTACAGATTTAGAACTACAGAGATCTATTTGGTGTAACAAAAAAGATTTGGGAGCTTTTTCACTAATAATGAGTTTTGGGGGACGTATTTCAAATGACATAAGTTCAGGGCAACCAATGCCTCCAAAACCTTATTTGTTAATCTCACCCAGACATATAGGAAATAATTCACAAACATGCTACTACTGTATTATTAAACAGAAATTATAAGAACTGGTGTACGGAACTATAACGATGATAAGACTACACTACAGTAATATTTTCTAAACTAAAACTAAGATTATAACTGGATTTTCATCTCCATTATTTTCTATGAATCATCTTGTGATGAGCATCTATCTATGTATATATATCAGGAACTTTGCACTAACAAGCAATATGCATCCTACAAGCAAAACCTCAAGCTTTCATCCAAAGTTCAACCAAATTCAGTCAAGATATATCATTCCACTTTCCTCCAAGGTATTCCAAAGAGCAGCACAAATCTTGGGGATGCTTGAGCAAATGGCTACCCAACAATTGAGTCAAAATCCAGTAGAATTCTTCCTTAAAAACGAGGTATCCTCCTTGTTAAGGAAGAACATGAATCCTACAAGCCAAAGCTCAAGCTTTCATCCAAAGTTCAACCAAATTCAATCAAGATATATCATTCCACTTTCCTCCAAGGTATTCCAAAGTGCAGCATAAATCCTGAGGACGCTTGAGCGAATGGCTACCCATCAATTGAATCAAAATCCATTAAAATTCTTCCTTAAAAACGAGGTATCCTCCTTTTAACCACAGTTGAATTGTAACTCAGAAGAAAGTAAAAGGCGCATTTGTAATTAAAAAAATTATATAAATACAATCAAATTTAAATCTAAAGCTAGCTTAGATATTGACTATCTTCCTGCCTACTGCCTATTTCTCCATTCATATGCTAAAGTTGCAAGATAAAGTATCATGTTTCGGGATTCCATCCCTTCTAGACTCGGTAGGAAATAATATGATACGAAAGAGGGATTATCTAGAGAGCATTGACACGACTGCTCCTGTGTTAGTAACTATATGTACTTATAGACAATCCATCTAGTCACAAACAGAATCAAGTAGCTGAAACTAACCAGTCAGTAGTATTACCATAACACTGCCATAATGAAATTCAAAGTTGCAGCGAACTCCAACATCCCAAGCTAGTAAAAAATATTATTTTTGAAATAAAATCAGATAGTATGACAAGTTTTCTTATCACTGTATCTAGAACATACACGAGCTAACCCTTTCTGATTGAGAATCATACATGTGGCCACTGCTGTTTTGCCGGACTATCAGTCCTAATTGGCTCTCACCAGAAGGGGAAAAAAATATAAGTTATTGTTTTTTATTGCTTTCTTCCGATCTTTGAGGTATAGTGCTGAAAGAATTGATAGTTAGGACAATATCTAAGTTCTAATTCCAAAGAAGCCCTGTAAGCATCCTCTGACTGGAATCCGAAGACAAAGAACATGAAAATGCCTTTCCAATCTTTTCAGAACCATAACTCTGAGAGAATTTTTATAAATATGATGTCAATCAAACAACAAAATGATACTACATTTCATGTTGCGTGTTTCCTAGCTGATAGCAATTTTGTAAACAGAACAGTAACTTCCCATCCCTCCATCCTGTCTACGAAAGAAGATCTGAAGAGCACGACAAACAAAACTTAAATGGGAGCTTTCTGTGCCAATGCAATAAAAATGAGCACTAGATCAGGAAACCAAATGATGTTCTTGCCCCACCAGATTACAGAAACTATTTGTCCATGACTCCACACTATTCATGGCTCGCTTACAAACTAAAATTTGGGTGCATCCTTCATAGCCATTACGGGAAAGGTACAACAGCAAAAACACTGAGCAAGAAGCACCATAATTTGCACAATACTGAAGTAAAAATCTGAACATGAATCAAAGCAATGCATTGCCTCGAAAAAGGAATCAACTAACCACAATTCATGGTCCAAATTGACTTGCTGGGTGAAACTAAAAATAATTCCAGGTGTAGGTTTAATGGTTAAAGCTATAGTAACAATTGGTTTTCTACGTAACTTTTCTTGCCAACTGCACAAATACAAACTAGTGAAAGCAATTACACTCAAGTTCACATCATAGTGTTATACACACTCGGGAGGTAATTTTCTTAATGAGCTAAAACCAAAATAGGAGAGGATGAAAACTTGCCTCTAAACTTCTGCGAGTAGGAAGCCAAGCCAGCCCCATGCATTCGCAAACTTCAGTCAGGTTACAATGATCTCACGCCATGGGGTTCATCGTACTTCAAAGGGTACTACATGACTGTAACTGCTACTGTCAGGAGAAAATATAAATTAAAAAAATAGCTTTCAGACATGTGCATAGATTAAACCCTATAGAATAGCATCTCTCTATGGGCAAGAAATTGCCAGAAAAGGTTGCTGGTAGCTCATTTTCTTTTGCACAGCTAGTCGAAGATGCATTGACCAGAATAAAACATAGCCAACCCTTGAAAAGTGCTCTTTGCATTTCAAAAGAATCATTAATATCGCAACTTGCTGATCTGTCACTTATCAGTAGAGCTTAATCCAGTCAAATAAGCTTGGAAAAGCAAGATTTTTCATTTTATTCACATGCTACACTGAAATCATCAGTAACACTATTTCTGATACGTAGTCTGAACTTGGTAAAGAGCTCGATCCATCATGTAAAAAGAGAAAGCTTTCATTCTATTCAATGCTTATATTAAGAAGCTATGCCAGCCACATAACATCCAGTCTTCTCTTAAATAGAGAACTAGATAATCAAAAGACATACTTGTAAATAGTGGATATGCTACCATCCTATAGTGCCTTAGCTCCTAGATAACAGCCAATTTGCATAGGTCTTAAGATACTAAGCATATCACTGAATCATCTTCGGCCTATTTCTCCCTGAGCAAACATGCACAGACAGAATTTTCCTACTAGGCTAGATTTGCTATGCAGTTGCTACTGCAAAACCAACTTGATTTCTTGTCAGCACCCAAGCATATTGAAAGAGGCAAGCACTTATGAACTCATATAGAAAATAAAAGAATTGGAATTTATCCACGTAAAGCTCAGCTTGCTAATATAATTAATGTGGTCACTGATAAGTATAAAACTAAATATTGTGAAGTACTACACTGGTGATATATATCTAGGCCAACAAGATGGAGCCAATAAATAAACAAAACCCTTGATGCCACATATAAATCTAGTAGGCTTGGCACCCCATTCGTCCAATATTAAACAATCAATTCAAATATATTGTCATACTGAATTCTCAAACAATAATAAAAGTCCCATAACAACCATGAGAGTTCTCAAGTTTGAGGAATATTAGGCGTTCCCCCATATCTTCACAAAATGAGCCAAAATGAAGTTTCTATTATCCACAATGGGAAACACAGAAAAAAATAAAAAAACATAGAAGCACATAGTTATGAAGCCACAGATGTAGAAAATTCCATAATCATTTCCTTGCCACCTTTAGAAGGTTTAGAATAGCTTGTACAGAAAAATTCCCCTCAAGTATCTGAATATAAACCTAACCTATCAAATCTTCCTAACTACCTGTTACATACATCTGTATCAGCAAGAGGAAATCAAGAAATTATTCATACGCATTGGTAACAGTAGCATAGCATAAAGTAGTCCAGCAATGCCACAATATGCATCTAATCATAGCCTAGTCTAGTTTACTCATATCACCATTCTGAATTTAGCTTTTCAGAAGTTGATGCCAAATCTTAACATTAAAAGCCCTCTCTTAAATCCATCTGGAAACTAATATCTGATGGTAGCAGCAAACTTCAATCTCCATGCATTATATAAACATATAATGCACCTTTTGAATTCTTGTTCGACTCCCCAAATCCAAAAAATAAGGCTACGGTAAATAAAAAATTAGTTATAAGATCTAAGCTAACAAATGTCATGCCACATACAACAAAAAGAGGGGGAAATTCAAAGGGCAGAAAATGCCAAATATAACTACTTAGTCTCATAAAGATGATATAGAAGTCCTAACACCAGCAAAAGTTAAACACAAGACATACTATATGTTTGGTTGTCTGGGCCAACAGCAATTTCTCAGAAGAATGCTGGTAGAGCTGCCTCAAACTGATAAAGCTAAGATTTCTAACCCTTTTATAGTGCAGATAATCAGCTGCATAAAGCGAACCCATGGTTGGCTTAAGAGACAAATAGAGAAAAAAAATTCAGCGGCGCCCAAGATGGAACTTCTCAGATGCTCCCCATGATCCGGACCCCGTTCCATACAAGGGTGCCTTCTCAGGAACGCCCTGGTATTAACAAAGAAATATAAACACAAACTCGAAGTAAAGATCTCAACAACCGTGGACAGATATCAAAATGAAATCATACCGGATGAGTGTTGAACCCATCCCCATATGGAGGGAAGGGTGCATCGGCACTGCCCACTTTCATCCCATAGCCTCCACCTTCAACAGTAGATTGACAGGGAAAAAAAGGTTAAGACAAAACTGAAATAACTGACCGCTAGCAATAGCTCATGATCAATAATTGACAATCATCACAAACGAAAGGTTGTAGAACAAAGAGCAAGCTTTAAATAAAAATAAAATAAAACATAAAAAGCTGAAAGCACAAAATGTGGAGACTCGTAACATGAAGAGACAGCTAGAATGTATCTTGACTTAAGCACCTGAATTAGTTTGAGCCCAGCATATGCATGTAAAAGTACAAAGTTATCCAACATGACAAAAAGTTAACCTGAATCGCATAGTACACAGCTTTAAATACTCAAATGACATAAAGCTCCAATAAACCACTAGGATAGCAGTTATGTCTTAAGTACCAAACCTCACCAATCAATTAATGAAGATGACGATTATGACCAGAACATATAGCCCATTAGCAGGGGAAAAGGTAAATCAAGGACAATATAATGACCAATGCAAATTAAATAGAGCAACCAGCAAAAGTCAAACCAGCATGCTCCCCATAATAAACTTCTCTATTAACCAAAAACACTAATGACTTAGATACTTACCCACACCCCATGATCTCTCCTTACTGTTTGCTAAATCAGCACGCAACTTTTCAACTTCACGTGCCATAGAAACCAAGTTTTTCTCCATTGCCTGTCTTTGTTCCAGCAGCTCAGCATTCCCCTTTTTCTCGTACTCATAGGCAGCCCTAACAAGGGAATAAAATAATTAAGGTTAAAAATATAGTGACATACCTGAGCACCATTATGCATGTAATATAGGTACAAGAAATGGGGAAAATGACATGGGAAAGTAAACAGGTTTTTTATGGATATAACCTTGCACGCACGAGCTCCTGCTTCATACCATCAATCTCAGACCTCATAGCAGGAATACGTTTGTTATCCGCTTGTGCCCTTGTCAGCTCTTGTGTGAGATTCTGAACCTGGCCAGTAAGTTCTTGCCTCACAGCATTCAGCTTCTGAACTTCTGCACGAAGCTGTATCAACTCATTTCTTAATGGCTCAGTAGCTCTCAGATCAGCTTCTAGCTTCATGCCTTTCTCAATCAGCTCCCTAATATGGGCTTCATTTTCAGCATGGATTTCTTTAATAGCCATAGACCTCCGATGAATTTCCTCCTTTGCAGCACCCAGATCCCGCTGAAGCATCATACGGTCCTCAGCAAGCCTACGGTTGTCAGCTACAAGCCTATGGATTTCATGCTGTTGCATGTCAAGTTCTTCAAGCAGCGCAGGGTGAGGTTGGCCACGAACAAATGGCCCTTCAGGATAACCATGCCTTCCATCATCAAAAGGTTGGCGAGGCATGCGCCCTCTTCCAGCCATCGCGCGTTTTTCCTGTAAAAGGGGGCAATAAGAAAAAGGTGAGAAATCCCACACATATTATGAACACGAAATCACGTTGTAATTATAAAAACAATAAAAATCAATATCGAAGCACATACTAACAAATTTAGTTATAAATAAGAGAGGCTCTTCCACAGACAGAAAAGGAATGTGTCTGACACCTCTAAGCATAGGACCGAAAATTGTGTACTCAAAAGTTACATTAAAGCACAACAATTTTCCTCGAGATGGCTTGAAATATACAAAGAAATAAGTAAAGAATATATTTTGAATTGCTGAGAATAAGCATTTCAACATAAATTTAAATAGACAAAAATTTCAAGGTCATCTCTCCTTTCTAAGGGCTTGAAAAGAAGACAATATTCTGTACGTTTTCATGAAATAATATAATTACCGTGCACATCTTGGTTGTCAATCATGATCAATAACAACAACAACAACCAAGCCTTTATCCCAAATGTTTGGAGTCGGCTACATGAATCATTTCTTCCATTCCATTCTGTTATGAGTCATCTTCTCCGTTAAGTTGGTCATAATCATATCCTTCTTAATTGCTTCTAACCAAGTCATTTTAAGTCTACCTCTAGATCTCCTAGCCCCATTAACTATAATATTATCACTTTTCCTAATCGGTTCACTAAGTGGTCTCCATTGTACATGACCAAACTATCTTAATCTATTCTCTCTCATTTTATCCTCAATGGGAGCAACCTCTTATTTACTATGGATGCACGTATTTCTTATCCTATCTTTTAGTGTATTCCTACAAGACTATTGCAACATTCTCATTTCTACTACAATCATTTTTTGAACATGTTTTTCAATTGCCCAACACTCTGACCCATAAAGCATAGTTGGTCTTATAACCGTCCTATAGAATATTCACTTTAGTCCTGTAGAATATTCACTTTAGTTTCATTGGTATTCTACGATTACATAAGGCTCCCGAAACATTCCTCCATTTCAACCATCCCGATTTGGTTCAATGTACAACATCATCCTCTATCTCAAAATCATGCCTAATGATTGATTGTAAATAGCGAAAATAATTAGTTTTAGGTATTTCTTGAACATCAATATGTACCATACGCTCTCTTCTTTTCCTACTTTTACTAAAAATGCACACCATATATTCTGTTGTTGTTCTACTAATTCTAAAAGCTTTAGATTCAAGAGCTTGTCTCCATCTTTCTACTTTAGAAATTATACATCTTCTAGTTTCATCAACTAACAGTATATCATCTGCAAAGAACATACGCCATGGGATTTCATCCTAAATGTGCCTAGTAAGTTAGTGCATAACTAACGTAAAAAGATAAAAGACTTAAGGCTAACCCTTGGTGTAAACCTATGGTAATAGGAAACGGCTTAATCTCTCATTCATTAGTTTTTAATCCAGTTGTTACTCTATCAGTCTATCATACGTATCTTTAATCACATTAATATATATACTAGATACATGTTTCTTTTCTAAAACTCACCACATTACCTTTCTAGGCACTCCATCATAAGCTTTTTCTAGATCAATGATATAAAAAAAATCAATCATAAAACAACCTATGTACTTGATCTCTTTTTTTTTTTTTTTTTTGGTCACTACTGGCTCTGCACACAATCAGCACATCAATTAATAATAAAAAAAGAGTAAAGTTTTGTCAAATTAACAATTCCACCCAATGGACCCGTAGCAGGAGAACCAAGAAACTCCATTATTATTATTATTTTGATTATTCTTATTCTTTTTTAAATTTCTTGACTCATCAGATCATAGTCAAAACGTACCAGTTATTGGTAGAATTTACAGCAAAATTTTCACAAAACCGGTGCCTACTTCGTGGGGATGAAAGGAATTAATAACAAAAGAACCTAGGGTTTGTTATCTCAGCGCATGGATCGGAAATTTAAGCGAAAAAAGCAAAAGAGAATCACGAGAGGAAAGTGCTAGGATTATTGAGTCGCTACCTGGGGAGAGAGCGAAGAGGAGATAAACGGCGGCGGAAAGGATTAGGGCTGGGTTCGATGGCAGAAAACCTATAACATTTTGATTTTCTATTCGCAATTTACTACCCTTTTTTTTTATTTGGGTAACTTGCAAGTAATAACTAATAAGTAGGATAAGTTACAAGAAACCCCTCCATCTAAATTCAGTTCAAGAACATAATCCTAATCTATTTGGAGTTTTTTTTTAAAGAGCCCTTTTCACTAAATAATTAGCAAAACCGAACATTTTGCTAATTATTTAGGAAAACCAATCTCTTTTTGGCCACAGAAGAGGTCGGTTTCACAGAACCGGCTTTTGAAAACATACGGGACTACTAGTCCCATATGTTTAGTGGCTACTAAATTGGTGACACAAAACCCACGGGACTAGTATTCCCGTGGGTTTTCGCTACTGCTATCAAAATGCACGGGACTACTAGTCCTGTGTATTAGACAGAGACTTGGCGAACCAAGTCTCTATCGGCCTAACAAATCCACGGGACTAGTAGTACAGTGGATTTGTCGGGCCTATATATACCCGTTGTGCCCAAAAATTAGGGCACAGCCTCTCTCTCCCAATCTCTCCCGAGATAGACTCTCTCCCAATCTCTCTCCCGAGAACTACCTCTTTCTCCCGAGATCTCTCTCCCAATCTCTCTCCTGAGATCTATCTATCTCTCCCAATCTCTCTCCCTCAATAACCCTAACCCCGTTCCATCTTCTTATCTCTAAAATCCGCTCTTTCTCCCTCAAATTTAAAACATAATGATAAAACATAATAAATTAAAAACAACAAGCATAGTTGTGAAATTTAAATTTACTCTCACATGCCTCCAAAAATAACCCTGAAAATGTTTAAAGACTAACCATTTCAATGGCCATTATAGCTTGGAGGGTTTTTTGTCGAACTTAACAGATGAAAAGATTTTTTGAGAAAATAGAATAAATGAAAAAGATTTCTTGAGAAACTCAAACAAATGAGGGAGGTTTCTATGGTTCTATTTCACAAAACTATTTGAACTATTACAGCTTTCTCCAATAAAAAACATCAAAGATCGTAATATTTAATTTATGCATAGTTTTTTTTAATAGCATGTGATATATTTTCATTAATTTCAGAGTTTATGATAGATTTCTCTAATAACAATAGTTTTTTTTAAAACAAATTCCATAATAGTTCAAAACTTTACGCTTATTTTATCCACAATACTTGATATTTAAGAAGAGTTTTTTAATGAGGATAAACTGTCCAAAAATAGCATGTGACATTCACTGCAGTATTTATTAAATTTTGTAACGGTCAGCTCTATAGTTATCCAATTTTATCACCACAGGCACGAAGTGAAACTATGTCTTGAACTTGAACCTTTGATGTGGTGATAT
>JBAKGM010000228.1:31196-49599 GCA_037177215.1 Asparagus racemosus | reverse complement strand
TCCGTCATATTTTTCTTTAGTTCAGTAGATGTTCCTTGACTATTCAGTTTTAGCTTTTATCTGGATGTATTTGTACTGTAATTACTTTTGTCTAGGATGATATTCTCTTTGGTGATATGTGTCACGCAGTCCTAGATTGGTTTATTATAGTCTTGCTGATTATGACTGTGAATGTGAGACCTGTGGTTTTATTGTAATTCATGCTTGATGTTTGGCGTATGTCGTGGGCTTGTTTGCGTACCGTTTCCGTATAATTTGGGAAGCGGGGCGTGACATAGTCCATTTTAGTCTTGTAGACCCATTTGCAGCCTATAGCCATGATACCTTTTGGTAATTCAACGAGATCCTAGACTTGATTTTTAGCCATAGATTTCATCTCTTCTTTCATGGCATCGTACCAAAGAGTAGATTGATCTTCATTCATAGCTTGTGAAAACTTATGCGGATCATCTTTAGGTCCAATATCAAAATCAGAATCTTGAAGATATACAACATAATCTCTAGAAATAGTTGATCTTCTTTTCCTTGAGGACCTTCTTAATCTGACCTCTTGATTTACATCAACATGAGCTTCATTATGAACTTTAATTTGGTGGGCTGGTTGCTGTTGAATTGGTTGCTCGTCAAGGTCATCTATTTGATTTTCTTGAAGATTAACCAAATCACTATCTTTATGCAACTCGATTTCCTCATGTGCTTCCTCAAATTCTATTCTACGAGGAAATGCACTCCCACTAGGTTCAGAATCCTCAAGAAATTTAGCATTTCTAGCCTCAACTAATCTTGTAGAATGTGAAGGACAATAAAACCGATATCCTTTGGATAGCCAATAAAGTAACTACTGATTATCCTCGGATCAAATTTCTTTATGTATGGATTATAAATCCTCACTTCAACTGGACAATTCCATATGTGCAAGTGATCTATACTAGGTTTCCATTTATATTATAGTTTAAATGGTGTTTTAGAAACACTTTTAGATGGAACCCTATTTAAAATATACACAGTTTTCAAAGTTTCGCTCCAAAGAGATTTAGAAAGATTAAGATTATTAATCATGCTCCTCACCATATCAATAAGCGCGCGATTCCTCCTTTCTGATACACCATTTTGTTGTGGTGTACTGGGCATTGTATATTGGGCAATGATGCCCTCTTCATTGAGGAATTTTACAAATTGACCTGAGATTTGTCCCTTTTATGTATACCTGCCATAGTACTTTCCGCCTCTTTCTGATCTTACAATTTTAATCTTCTTATCCTTTTGTTTATCTACCTCTGCCTGATAGCTCTTGAAGGCATCTAATGCCTCTGCTTTGTCAAAAAGGAGGTAAGTATACATATATCTTGTATGGTCATCAATAAATGAGATAAAATATCTTTGGCCATTTAGGCAAGGAGTAGTAAAAAGTCTACAGATATCAATGTGTATGATTTCTAAAATGCTAGAACTCCTCTTAGCACCTTTAGTGGACTTGTTAGTTTGCTTTCCCTTAATGCAATCCACACAAGTACCAAAATCAAAAAAATCAAGAGTTTTTAAAACTTCATCATTTACTAATCTCGTAATTCGCTCTATGGAGATACGTCCCAATCTCTTGTGTCATAAGGTAGAAGAGTTCTCATTAATAAAATTTCACTTTATGCCAACATCAACATGCATATTTAAATAAGTCAATTCAAACATGGGATCTAGATCAAATTTATATAAATTATCAACTAACGTCCACCACCAACATAGACTTTATTCAATAAAATATCAAAATATGTTCCTTCAAAATGAAAATCATAACCAACAGAAACTAATTTCAAAATTGAAATTAAATTTCTAGAGAATTATGAATATATAAGACATTTTCTAAATCCAATGTGAAACCGGTCTTCAAAATCAATATGAAAGTTCCCCCAGCCTCGATTTGTGAACGCATCCGATTTCCTGAATAGATACATTGTTCATTTCTTTTTGGATTCCTAAGGTTGAGAAAGCTCTGCATGGTACTGATAATATAGATTGTAGAACTAGAATCAATCCACCATGAATTGTTTGGAACTTTAAAAAAATTCATGACACACAAAAGAGATGAAATTGCTTTTATCTATGAGCCATTTCTTGTAATTAATACAATATTTCTTTATATGTCTAGCCTTTTTGTAAAAGAAGCATTTATCCTTATCGTCATATTTCTTCATTGGCACATTTTGCTTCTTCTTTCCTTGTTGAGCATAATTGTTCTTCTTAGTGTTTTCTTTATTATGAGTAGCCAAATGTGCACTTTTAGGCTTCTCTTGCTTTAGCCTCTCTTCTTTCAGAACACACATGGTCAATAATTTATTTATAGACCATTTTTCCTCATGTGTGTTTGTAAGAAATTTTAATGACCCATATTTAGAAGGCAGAGGGTTCAAAATGAAATACACTAGGAATGACTTAAAATTTTCTATCTCAAGAAACTTGAGTTGAGTAGCGGTGTCCCTCATTTTCATAATGCACTCGCGCACGCTCTTAGAGTGGTTGAATATTTTACTTGAAAGCCTCTTCATCAAGGTGCTAGACAAAGTGGTATCCGAACTAACAAATTGTTCCTCAATGACTTTCAAGTAGTCTTTGGCCTTAGAGCAATTTGGAATAGAGTCTCAGATGCTCTTATTAACATGAGACTTAATATACATCAAACTCAATCGGTTTGATCTTTCCCACTATTCATACATTTGTTTCTCATGTGGCGTACTTCCTCCGTAGGATTACGTGGTGAAGCGCCAAGTCTAGATCCATATGCCCTAATGAGAAATTTTTTTTTTCAATCATCAAAGTTATGAGCATAAAGTACTGAAGCAGCATAAGCAATAGGAATAGCTGCAGTAATCATTGAATTTAAACTTTAGTGCTATGAAATAAAACTTGAGTTCTAAACAACCAATGTCAGTTTAGAATAGATCTAAAATAAATTCAAACCTTCCTATGGGCAGAGGTGGCATCACACATGAATTTATTCTTACTGTATTAATAAGACTAATAAAAATTAATATCAACAAATAAATTATTTCATACCTATGTGCCCAGGAAAAATTCATTTCTTAATATTATTTTAATATCTTATTCTAATTAACTCAAACAATAATAATTTCACTATGGGGCCGAGTTACTATTTCTTTGAATTAACTGCAACTTAGATGTCACTAAAACTCAATGAAGTATGTTAATCTTTATTCGACTATTCTTATGACATAAGATGCTATGGCTACTTAAGTCACTTGATAATCATTGTTACTTCATGGCATCATAGAACTAAACTTCAAGTCCATATTTTATAAGAGGCAAAAATTAACTTTAACCAGTGAAAGAGTGTCTCATAAGAAAAATTTCATATTATCAAAATGACTTGAAGTTTCAACTACAAGTACTTAATTCTAGGACCTTTACAAACTGTGAAACATATATGTTACACTGATTTCATTATAACTGAAACTTTAGAACTTTATTTCTTTAATCTGTACTGTAGAATAATAAAGCCAAAAGCATGTAATTTTGCTGATGTAATAACCAGTACAAAACTAGATAACACCGAAACATAGTGGCAGAAGCAGATTCATTGTGATCTTATAACAATTTTAGAATGCAAACTGTTGGGAAATATTAGTGAAACAAATTAACTACATAGAGGCTCAATAAACCAAAGTGGCCGACAACTCGCACAGGGGCTTACTAGCTTGTTTCACTCATTGCTATACTTATTTCATAAAATATTTACAAGATGAAAATATTTTCTATATTAGCATAAACAAGCACAACTAGAAATTGTCTTTTACAGCAATGTAAACATTAGATATGATTGTTTATATATACTTTATAAGTAGTACACGACAAAGCAAAACAAGATCTAAACTTTTGAAGTGTAATTCCAGAGACTAAACATGCTTTAGTTTCGATTTTGATTTATAACATGATTATTGTGTTATAAGATCACTGCATAGGCTAGATGAAATTAAATAAAAAATTTTACTTAAATCCTGGAATTATCAGCAACCACTAATATGATCTGAAATCTTTAAAATATTAAAAACATAGATGGAGTTGGCTCTGACACCACATATTAGAAATTGTAATCTAAATTAATACAGAGCGGAAATAAATTAAATTAAAAGATACCTACAGCCATTGTTGTCAAGATGGATATGTAAATCAAAAAATTAGATCGAAACTAGAGATAAGCGAAAAGCCTTAATCTGATAGAAGAATTATGACTGTATTTATAAGCTAGGCTAGGACCCTTTTATTGTAACTAGAATTCTTAAAAGATAAGACTTCTTAAAAAACAGTTTCCATTTATCAAAGAAACTATCTAGATATGATTTTATTTCAATCTACTACAACTTTTATAGAATATAAGAATTTCAAATACCATAACAAATTAAAATAATTTGTATCGTGTGGACCACAACTTTATCCGGAGACAAAAATAAACACAAACAATAATATAGAAATCATCGCCTTCTTCCTCCTCAGATGATTGTTTACATTATTGGAGGTGTTTGTCGCTTTATGGTCGGTTTATGCCAAGAACGTAATCAGATAATCTCCAGAGCAATAGTTCCCGGTTCATAGATGCAAACAATAACTATTATGTTAGACTATTAAACACGATTTTAAAAGTTTAGTTAGATTTATAGACACGATTAAAAGGGGGCTACGTGATTATTTTCGACAGCCGCTAATAACAAACTTGACTTTTGAATAAAAAGCAAAATAGATGACGCAGAGGGCCTTTTTACAAAAAGTTCTTTATTTTCCCTTCACCGTCAACGCAAATCAGCGGCCGACCTCCACCAGCGCGACTGTAGACCTGCGCACTTTAGCATCGCCATCGAGGAGATGGAACCGGCGAAATGGATGACCCATTCATCTTCGTTTCTCCTCCCCTCGCCTCCTCAGTGCAACAGCGGCCCCACGCTAACGTACGCACTCGTCGTCCTTAACCAGCGCCTCCCTCGGTTCGCCCCTCTTATCTGGAATCACGGTACGTGATCCGTTCTAGGGTCTTGGAGTTATTTTTTTGTATATTTTGGCATGTTTTCGTTTAATTTTGGGGTTTTTTATTGGTGCCGGTTGTAGAGCAGCAAGGTTGCGTCTTTGTGCTGATGGCGGCGCGAATCGGATCTATGACGAGATGCCGGTGATGTTCCCCGATGAGGATCCTGTTGAAGTTCGGTTGAGGTGAGATTTTTTTGGTTTATGTGATAATTTTAGAAAAATTTTGAAACTGAAGAAGTATACTGCTGTATTAAGTTTGAAATTGGTGGTAATCTATACTCTGTGATTGCGTTTGTAAATGATTGAATGGTGTTTATGGTTAGTGAAGTTCCTACTGACATTTGAAATTATGTGGTCAATTTCTGTTGGAAAATTTGACAATTGTTAATGATTTCAACCTGAAGCTAATTGTATTTATACAAGTAATAACTATGTGAAATTTTGGTTCTGATTAATGGTATATAATGATTACTTTTAAATATTTCACTGCCATTGCACTAAAACTGTTTTTGTTGTAGTGTAGGTATAATTCTAACATGTTGGGCCCCTTTTAGAACAGACACCAGAACTCATGTACTGGTATCAAGATTTTCATATTGTGATGTCGTAATAGATTGAATAAATAACCTTTATCTAGGCTTGAAACCTCTGTAACTGTTTTGGGAGTTTGATGTAATTTCTTTTTGGTAATTGATTTATCCATTGTCCTATTGGATAATTCAGTTGAGATCATAACCTGATAAGAAATCTTTTACGCATTCTTTTGTTTAACAATTGTAATCGCAAGGGATATAATGCCATCCTTATTTGGTTGTAGTGGAATGAGTTTTAATCATAGAAACATGTTCTGTTCCCTTCCATCATAGAGGCCTGCGTATTTACAGGCTGCAATCTACTGTCAGGGATCTATAGACAAACCCTTCATGTAAGACCATGCATCCTGGTAGGAGACGATAAATGTGAGTACAGTAAGTTACAGACAGAGGAAGAGTACTTGTCAACAGATACCTTCAAATGATGCAGTGTGGCTTGGTCTGGGTCTAAAGTGCCGGGGAACATTCTCCTAGCATTTCCATTTTGAATAGATTAAGATGGTTGTTCACTGACATCCTAGTCTGAGAGAGAACACGGTGAGAGCTACACATTTGTGTAGAAAGAATTTTTTTATGTATGGCCTTTGCCTCTTATGTATATCTTCTTTAAAAAGTTTGCCACTGCATTTCACTTTAATTTGTTATATTTATCAAATCAACCTCAGATCGTAATTATCACTTTAGCAACCAAACCAGCATATATCTTCACTTTTAGTAGGTAAATTACAATTAGTGGAATTGTTTTAAAAGCGGTGAGGGTATCTACCTAGACATCTGCTTAAGCTTAAGTTGTACTCCGGTTCTTGCACAAGTTTTGGAGCGCCTAAGCAAGGATGGGCCACTTATACGTGAAAACGGGCATGTTATATTAAAGGACTGAGTAGGAAGCATAACGAACAAATACATGGAGCATGGGACCGTCAAGAGTCAAATACGGATATGGTTGCATTGTTGACTGGACTGCAAAGAAAAGACAATATCTCGTAATTCAAAAAGCAGAATCAAACTTATTATACATGAAAATTGCCTCTCTCGATGAGATGAAATCATCCAGATTACTAAATCTCTGAAATTCAATCAACAGTACCGATTTTTGGCAGAAATCCGAAAATAATCAGCTTTTAGTTTATTTATAGTAAAAAAATAAGAGTCTATATTAGGGTAGGAAACAAATTCAATTTGATTCATAGTGGACTAAATTGTTTTCCCTATTATATGGAGTTTTTAAGTTAGCTTTTATGTTTTCTATTTTTAGGATTCTATTTCTATTGGAAGTAGGCTATGTTTTCCTATTTAAGAAGAAGGATTGCAAATCCTATGGATAAATCATTTTTCTACTAATTAAATTCCTTCTATAATATTTTCTTCTACTCGGAGATTGCTCTTCATGGATTCAAAGAGCAACCCTTGATGGATTCCGAGGTTATCACTTTTGTGCTTCGTTAATTGGTTTCAGAGTCATCTACTTCATCTTAGAGAGACCTCTTTTTTCTTCCACGACCTCGGGCCTGGGGGGTTCGTTGCAAATATCATCTCTGTGGTCCCCCTTGATGGCTTCGACGTTGGCTTTGACCCTGGCAACCTTGTGTCACCAGCACTTGCGCACCTCCTCCGACAATCTTACGCCACTAGCATTCAAACATAGCCCACAACTGTGGCCACTACTCTCACCCAGCATGTGTACCCGGGTACCTCTATCATGAAGCTGTACTCGTACCGGACACGTATCCAACACGTACCCTTACCCAAACTTCATGGATGCTTCTTGGATATATACATACATTTTTAAGACATGCACTCTGTTATATGTTATATGTTCTAATTTAAAACACTTGTCGTACACTTCTTGAACACATATCCTACACTTCACATCCGTTTCCTAAAACTTGTCAGACTTAGGTCGGGTTCATTTCAGCCCATGTCCATGTTCAAAACTCTGATTTTAAATGGTCTTTTGGGTGTCTAGTTAAAAAACGAACAGTTTCCCATTTATAATAATCAACATAATAAAAAAAATTTTAAAATGCAACTTAGCATCGAGCACTCGAGCACATCCCACCATGCCGCCACCATGCTAGCCCTCGAGCATTACCTTGACACCTTCCCCCCATCACCACCAATAAATTGCCCCAACCAATCCTTTATACACTGCACCCAATCACCTATCACCCTTAGCATTCAAACCACAACTTCCTAGCTCCAATGTCCTCCACAAGCCACGGGAAACCCCTACCAGCACATCATCTCAAACTCCCGTACTAAAGTCCACAATTCTCATTGCAACTCCACCATCCATGCAACTATTGCAACTTCACCCCTCAAATCCTACCAATCCCAGACACCAATGCACCCAAATTGCTTTTCCAAATTCAACTCAACCATAAACTCATGTGCATCCAAATCCCACGCCTGCAAACATCTTCTCCACCTTCACTTGCACACCAACTGTTGAATGATATGTTGCACTGTAGTCAAACTTCCTACACTCACACTGCTACTCTTGAACTGCTAGCATCCACGATGACACCCATACGCCCTCGCACTGAAAGCATCATGGACAACACCTGCAAGACCTCCCACTGCTAGTATCGCCGGCAATACCCGCGAGCCCTCCTACTGCCAGCATCAACGATAGCACCCGTTCCCTCACAATAGCGATCCCTTGTCCATCTCCAGTGGCTATCACCGCCTCCTTGTCGACTTCGCTGCCAACAATGATAATCACAACCCTCTTCACTTTCAATGGCCGCTCAATGCCTGTCGATAATGCTGCACACAAGACGTTTGACAGAATGCCTGGAAGGCATCTCTACTGCGACCTCAAGGACTCATTGCCTCCCACAATGACCTTCACTTCGTTAATGGCCCACTGACTGCTCTGATCTGACTATGGATGAGTCTCGAACTTGTGGCCTTTGATAACTATTCATATCTATTCAATATCTTGATGCAATGCAATCGACGGCATTGGAACGGAGGATGGGGGTGCATAAAGAGCATGAAGATTACTATTCACACTGTGAACAGTAACGTGAATTACTATTCATCTGTGGGCAGTATTTTGAGTCACTGTCCTTCATTGAACAGTAATGCTACTGGGATATTTTTACAAATGGTTTGGAGTGGATCAAGGTTAAGATTGTGAGGCTTTTGGAGTTGATGACTAAGATTGAAAGAGGAGAAGATTTAGATAAAGGGCATCACAATCATGACACTTTAACATGCCAAACACTATATATATATATATATATATATATATAGAAATTTCTCATACTCAAAACTTTATTAATCAAGGTCTATTCCTCATATAGAATTACACATCTTATTTATAGAATAATAAAAGCATCTAATCATGAAAACAAATCAAAATTCTAATCAAATCAAAACCTAACAAAACTAAAGATGCAATCAAATAAAATCCTAACTAAACTAGAAAGAGATCTCAAAATCAATATCCTAAACAAATCCTAACTAGAAAAAGATTACATGGAATAATATCAAATCCTACAAAAAAAGTAAAAATCCTAATCAATCCTAAACACATCGAGTTGATGGTCCATGTACGTCGTACATCAAATCAATTAACACAACGCGAAAGTGATAACCTCGAAATCCACCGAAGAATATACTTCAAATCTACGAAGAATGATCTCTGAATCTACGAAGAACGATGAATCCACGAAGAAAATATTATAAGAGGAATTTTATTGATAAGAAGTGACTATTCATGGAGTTTACAATTCTTCTTAAATAGAAAAACTACTCCTAATAGGAATAGAATTCCTAAATAAAGAAATTCCTCAAAACTACTTAAAAGACTTTATAATAGAGGAAACACAGCCTAAATTGAATCAAAATTAAATTTGTTTCCTACCCTAGATACAGTCCAACTTTATTACTAAATAAACTAAAAGCTGATTATTTTGAGATTTTCGCTAAAAATGGGTATGACTAATGGAATTTCCGAAATCTGTCAATTTGGATGATTGTCTCATCGAGATAGACGATTTTCATATATAATTATACTAATTTTGCTTTCCAGATTAGGAGATATTGTCTTTTTTTACTTCTCAACAACGTAATTGTATCTATGTTTGGCTCATGAAGGTCCCATGCTCCATAAATTTGTTCATTATGCATCCCATATCAGTCTCCCCTTTTTGAAAAAAGCTTGATCTAGAGCTTATATTTATTTGAGTAATAGCTTTCTTGATGAACAGTTTTATTCTTCTACGGTAATCAGTATCTGCCTTGTACTTAACATTTGATATTTTCTATTTTTAGGAATTCTATTCTATTAGGAGTAAGCTATGTTTTTCTATTTAAGAAGAATGATTGTAAACTAGATATATCACTTTTTTATCAATATAATTCCTCTTATAATATTTTCTTCGTGGATTTAAAGTTCTTTGTGGATTCAAAGATTGTTCTTCCTAAATACAAAGAACATTGTTAGTGGATTCCTAGGTTATCATTTTCGCTCGAGTTCTAAGAGATTAGATCTTCCGTCGACCAACTTGCGTTGACATTAGAGCTCTTGGAATTGAAGCGAAGTTGAGATCGCGTTGATGGTCGCCAAGACGAGATTCAACTCAACAATATAAATCCAATAGTGATGATCGTAAAGGTACCGAAGTTGAGGGAACTATGATTTTGGAGGTTTCAAGTTACCATCCTTTAATAAAAACTTCATACAAAAGATTTTCTTGATTGGATTGTTGAAGGGGGAGAGGTATTTCGAGTACATAATGATCCTAGAAGATTGGAAGGTTGAGTAAGTAGCCAACCGACTTAAAGGGAAATCATCTGTATGTATGGATGAATCGAGCTAGTCGATTAAAGAGTTCGGTTAGAGCATGTGTGAAGATGAAGAAATTATTGAAAAAGCATTTCCTACCTTTTGATCACAAGCAATGTCGTGTGTCTTTGCAAAAGACTTTTACCTTAGCCGATATTGTCAGACTACCAAAGAAGGTGGAGCGACAACTTGGACAGAACAACAAAGGATCTTCGTCATGGATGTTTTTAGAGAGTTTTCACTTTTCAGACTAGTTATAATTGTGGCAAGACTAAGAAATCACAGTCCGCCCATGAGCAAGATTATGGAGTTGTAAAGAGCATCGAAGAAGCAACAAAGAAAACTATTTAGTTATGTCGATCATAGAATCGGAGTCATCAAAGATAAAGATTATTGAGAAGAAAGCCTTTCTAGGGATTGACAACTAGACCTTCACAAAAGATTTATAGAATGCAAGGGGTTTATGCCCTAGTTGTAACTAAAAAGGATGATTATATTGCCATGGAGATTCCTCCCGAGGTGCAAAACTTTGTTGCACCTGAGATTCTTGATGTTCATCGCGATATGTTTGAAGATGAATATTGTGCATGATATTACTGAAACTACTGATGATGATGTTTTATCGGCTGTTGTTACGATGGAGAAGGGTAGAATTGCTAACAAGGCGATTGATGGTATGTATAAGTTTCTTGGTGGTGGGTCCACGGAGAAGGAGTTAAAAGAATTGTGGACGAAGTATGAGGTAAATGTTTCTTTCGAAGCAAAGGTTGTCATTGATTTCAATAAAATTGAGATAATACTTCCGACACTAGAAAATGAAAAGCAATAAGAAAAAGATTTGGAAGAGTTTCTTAGGTCAATTGCAAATCCACATGCCGCTAGTCATATACACATGGTGTAGGAAAGATTCGTACATAAGTTTGATTCAGACGGAGTATTAGCTGAGGATGCAAAACAACGGATGGAGAAAATTAATGTTAAGTACAAGGCGGAGCTCATCGGCGCAGGAGAAGAAAAATATTTATCGAGGAAGCTACTATTCAAACAAATATAAGTTCAGGTCGAGCTTCTTTTAACATGGGGAGACTGATGTAAGACGCATATGAACAAATTCATAGAGCATAGGACCATCATGAGTTAAACACGAATACTGTTGCATTGTTGATTTGATCGCAAAGAAAATACAATATCTCCTAATCCAAAAAGGAAAATCAATGAAAATTGCCTTTCTTGACGAGATGGAGCCTTGATTGGCAAGTTTCCGAAATTCTATCAGCAGTACCCTTTTTTTTAAATTCAAAAAATAATCAGCTTTTAACTTATTTTTTGTAATAATATTGGAGTCTATTTAGGATAGGAAACAAATTCAATTTTAATTCATGTTGGACTGATTTTTCCCTCTATTATAGAGAGTTTTTAAAATAGTTTTGATATTTTCTATTTTTAGAAAATCTATTCCTTTTAGGAGTAGTCTATGTTTTTCTATTTAAGAAGAATGATTGTAAACTTATGGATAAATTATTTTTTTATCAATAGAATTCCTCTTATAATATGCTCTTCGTGGATTTAAAGTTTTTCGTGAATTCGGAGATTGTTCTTCATAGATTCGAAAAACACCTCTTGGTGGATTTCGAGGTTGTCACTTCTGCGCTGCACGCTGCATTAAGGACTAACTAGTGAAGATAACAAGTTGCATAAAAATGGATCCAATTGCAACTCTGTATCTGAATCTATAACAGATAAAACAACAAAATCGGATTTTTAGAACAATTGGCGGAATTGTTTTAAAAAGAGGGGAGTCTGCTTAGACGTTTGCTTAAGCTTAAGCAGTGCTCCTATTGCCGATAAAGTTTTAAAGCGCCTAAACAAGCATGGGTAGCTTATAGTGGTCCATACCTCATTAATATGAGTATGTTGTAGTAAAGAACTAACTGATAAAGACAAGTCGGGTCAGAATGGATCCATTTGAAACTGTGTCCGATCGAAACTCTATCTGAATCCATTCCAGATGAAACAACAAGAATAGGATTTTGAATATTTCAGAAAAAATTCTTCCTCTCTCAGTGTCTTACTTCACCCTTCAGGCTTTCTTTTCACTACAGAGTTGCACCTTCAATTACGATATAGCCAATCACCCTGGAAATTTAACACGCTAAAAAAGACGTGTTTCACTTAAGAGCCCTCCTAGGTGCCTTTATGCCAGGCACTAGGTTCAGTGGCTAATGCCTTCTAAAACATTAACGATTGCAATATTTTATGGAAGATGAAATACTTGATTTCCAAACTTTAAAACCATTTGCAATTCAAAACCTATTCAGTAGATGAGTGCTGCCTTTACCTGTGTTATGGAAGTAGGTTGATGTGAAGCAATGGTTAATCGTTTTACCCTTTCACACATTATATATTAAGTTTAATATACAACTTGCACCATACAATTATTGAGGAAGCCTCTTTAACTTTTACATGTATTATATATAAAGATTTAGTTACCACTTTCATCACAACCAGTGATACCAACCTGAAGCAAGGGCAAATACTATACAGGAATGGAAATGGATACTGTGACTGTTGCTAGATGATTGATAACGAGAAATCTTTGGGCTTCTTATCACTGCACATTCTGATTCTGAATTAAACATTTAAATTTATCTATTAATTGCAATTATTGGAGAATGTTTTACCAAAACTTGACTCTTTTCCTATAATGATAAACAGGTTCAAGCCAGATGTGATCAAAGGAGATATGGACTCAATAAGATCAGAAGTAAAGGAATACTACATCAATTTGGTAGGTTTGTTCTGCCTATTACAGCACTCAAATATTTCCCGAGTGACCCAGGACATTGTATTATATTTTCCTCTTTGTTGCTAGAGCAGATGGAAAAGAATAAAAATATATTGTTGGCATGTAGTTTTTACTTTCACCCATAGTTTCACAGTGCGTGTTACATAGCAGGTCATTGTATGAATTCTAGTATGCAATTCGCCACTTAGAAAATTTGGATTCGATGGGGGTTAGCTAGCTTTGGTATGCAAGTTCGGTCAGTGGTACATTGTAAAAAAAATCTTGGGTACGCTTACGGCTTACCATTTTCCAAAGTGTATAGTAGTAAACTAGAAACTGGAAAGCTAATTATGCATTTCAATTTTTTTATACAAAATACTTAAACGCTTCTTTTTTATGGAGTTCATTCTTTTGTTCTGTTTTTCTTTACACATAGTTCGTGTTGGGATCATGGTTTTGTTTCACATTTTATTAACATAGTTATTTAGTTATAATAATGTCATTGACTCATATATTCCATTGTGTGCCTCCCTTTACTCGATTGCACACATTGCATTGCATCTTGCGCATGTACACTTAAAGGGATTCCCACCCCCCCCCCCCAACATGCTTATAAGCAGTACGCCAATTTTGGGGAACCAATTCGTGTATCGGAGGAAATCATTTCGTAAATGTACTGGGAATCGGTTCCTACGACGGTTCGAGAGGAGTTCCACGGAATCGCGCAACTATGCTTTCACCGGTTGTGTCGCTAGATTGTGTAACTGTTACTAACAGGTACCGTTAAATAGTCTCTACAACATATGTTAATTTGTTAACTGGAAGAACATTTTTCAAGTATGCATTTTGTTGTTTTTTTTATAACTTACATTTACCTTCTGCTGCATAGGCAGAATTTATATTTAATTTGCTTAATGTTACTTTGCTTAGGTGTCGCCCTACCTGTCATAAAAAGGCATACATAATTACGTACTGAAAGTTGTAGATATTTTCTTAATATAAGCTTCACCAGTAGAGCAAAAGAATCTTTTTTTTGGACAAAATGATTATTTCCCCCTTAAAGTATTTGTGAACTCCCAATCTGCCCCTTTAAGTATCAATTTACCTATTTTGCCCCTTGCACTATGTTTATAGTTTCAATGTGGTTATTTTGTGAGTCTTCAATCAAATATTTAACAGATTAAGTATGTACCCGTGTTTTTTTTATATTTCTTCATGGATTTTTATCAGTTTATCTCCTTTTTCCCCAAACTAAAGAAACACTTTGTAACCACTTTCGCCCAAAACTTTTTACTCTTTAACCCTTTTCATGACTTAAAATATTATTTTTTAGATTACAAAAAATACAATAAATGCAAAAACAACATTAACATGTCATTAATCTGTTGTATATTTGCCTGTAGGCTCACAAGATAATCATATTGAACACATACAGATAATTTAAGAGGGGAAATGAACAAATTGATACTTTAGGAGGCAACTTGAGAGTTGACCAATACTTTAAAGGGGAAACGGTTATTTTGTCCCTTTTTTTTCTTTTTTATTTTATTACTATGTAGGCAAACAGTGGCTGGTAAATAGGAACATGTGTTTATTTATGTAGGTAGATAGTGATGGAAGAGACCTGTATCTGGAAGGAAATTGCTTGAGTTCTATAGACAAAAGAACATCGTCAAAATGACTCTATATGGTTTAGGCTAACTTACACAATCAAGGAGCAATACCTCTCCTAGACGAAGAGTCTAGAAGAAAGGGAAAGAAGAGACGAAGAGTCTAGAAGAAAGGGAAAGAAGATGACTTTCCTAAAGAGCTCCTTGCCAGACATAAAGCCAAAAGGCAAACGATACATGTTTTCAGGCTTCAAACAATCAACAATGTATATAAACTACTGTTTAGAGTCTTTTGTTCCTAATTTCATGTAGATCAATGATTCTTTCCTTCTTTTTTTCTTTTTTCTTTTTTTTTTCTTTGGTCAGTTAAAGAGTAGACCTCTCCTTTCCTGACTATTTGATGGCGTTTATTTTCTTTTCTTTTTTAGGACATATGACCTACTGTGATTGTTTCTGATGTAGTGATATGAAACTGTTTTACATGAATTTTTTCTCCTCTCATCTCCCTTTTCCTTTCGTAACTAAGTTTATTGTTTTTGTCACTTAAATTAGTAGATAAAGGAGGCGTAGATGGTGCAATAATTTTTACATTATATTGTTTTTTTGCATTTCTTTCCTACATCAACAATTTTAAGTATGTGGCATAATCTTACTTGTTTCTGTAAGAGTTAAGCATTTTAATTGTTTCTCTTGATTATGACAGGGAGTCAACATAGTGGATGCCTCACATGATCAAGACACAACAGATCTACACAAGTGCATATCTTATATTTGTGACTGTACATCGGACATTGAGAAACCTAATGTAAGTGATATTTTAGTCAAATGACCTAAGGTATGTTATATATTAATGAGTAGTGATGATTGTACCACAAGAGTTAGACTACTCTTGTACTACTAGACACAAAAAAGTGGGATCCTTTCTTGTAAACTGCAAAAAGAAATTATGAGTTGCTATGGACCCACTTTTTTGTGTCTAATAATACAAGAGTAGTACAATTCTTGTAGTATACTCCACATTTGCCCATCTTAATATGATTTGAAAAGGAGATCTGGTCTCTACCAACTACATAGTTTTCTATGAGCTAACCCAGCTAAGATAATAAGGCTTGAAACGTCTGGATATGTCTTGGAACGTAAGTTGATTATATCAATGGTGTCAAACTAATAAAATGTACTTAAACTTTGATTCATCATATAACAAGATCTCTATTCTGTAAAATTTGGCTTGATTGGATTGTTAGCCACTGTATTTATCTCATAATTGGACCTTCATACCTATATTTTAATTGCTTGGATAACCGGTCATGTAATTAAGTACTAATTGGATTGCTAGTCACTTCGAACATCTTTTGTGAATTTAAACGGTATATTCTCATTCATTTTTAAGCAATATAACTTACTCAATATATCACAAGTTAAGATTTCCGCGAACAAACTACCAAATGCAATATAATTACCCAATACAAGTTGCCAATCATGTCACAAATTTGCACTTCCGTAAGTGATCAAAGTTATTGCACATAAGAATAAATATGTTATGTCAATGATTAGGGATATTTTTAATCATGTCATCGAGAGCCGTTTTGTCAATTGATGAAATTATTATAAGTGACTAGCAATCCAATTAGCAATTAGTTGCATGACCGGTCATCCAAGCAATTAAAACATAAGCATGAAGGTCCAATTAGGAGATAAATACAAGGACTAACGATCCAATTAACCTGTACATTTTCAATGTTTATACTTTTGATTTCATGACTGCCATCAGACATCGTATCCGCTTACCAATAATATTTTATTTCAGAAAGAGTTGATACCTCCTAGAATAGACATTCTAAAGCTTGGTTAATTGAATCTTGTGTGATCTTAGACCCTTAAATCATTAGTTCATTATTGATGTGGTTTCTGAATTCTCATTGATAGGGTGGTCCTGTCGTCACTCTGTGTACATAGATCCATCAGCTTTTGAAATTTCCATTATATCATTTCATTGAGGAACCAATATTTACATGTTTTAACTGCAGTTGTGCATTCTTGTTGCTGGAGCGCTTGGAGGAAGATTTGATCACGAAGTTGGAAACCTCAATGTTCTATATCGATTCTCAAATATCAGAATTATTCTTCTATCAGATGACTCCTTGATCCATCTACTGCCAAAAACCCATCGTCACGAGATCTATATACAGCCTTCAGTCGAAGGCCCGAACTGTGGACTTTTTCCTCTGGGTACGCCATCATCGAGTACCACTACAACTGGACTGCAATGGAATCTGAGTAAGTAACATCACTTGACTTTGCTTTGAGGTTATGGCATTATAACTTTTGGAGTCTAGTTTAAGACCACTGAGTTTATCTTATATAATAGTTTTGAATGCTTTGGGTCATTTTAGTTCTTCACACAGGAACCGAACCATGGTGTTCTACATCAATGAGCAATCTGTGACCTTATACCTGTGTGAAAATTATTAAAGAATTTCTTCCAAAGGCATAAGACTAGTATCATCAATTCATCACCCATGGATGTAAATTTAACTGTAAAATTAGTTTCACATAGATGCATTCACGCATGCACACCCAGACACTGAAGGCTTCGAACATCTTTTTCGGCTGCAAACTTTTGTCGACACTCTGGCTAATGAGATGTAATTTTTTTATTTGTTTGCAGCTAACACGAGTATGAGCTTTGGCGGTTTAATTAGTACTTCAAACATTGTTTGTGATGAGAAAATCACAGTTCATTCAGATTCTGATCTTGTCTGGACGATATCCATCAAAAAAGAGCATAAATGATTTACCATTTTCTTTTCATTTTTTACTCATGGACTATATTCGGTTTATGTATCTTGAAGAACAATACTTGTTATTATCGACTATTACATTCTTTCATATGTAATTCAGTGTAGACAATACGTATTCCTGATTATTTTGTTTCAATTACAGTACAACGGCTGTTGGTAAAGGGCTGTTGGTATGAGAGAGCAGCATATTTTCGAGTATGATGACTTTGTTTTTTTACTTGTGCAAAATATTTGCAAATAAATCAGGTTTCATGGTTCTATCAACTAAATTCTACGTAGTCTCTTGGCTTACTGTGTTATTGATTATCTGTTGACGGAGAAGACGTGAAGACAATAAAATTGCTGATCGTGGTCATTGTGCTTAACTGGTCGACTGGACTACGAATTTCCCCAACTTTAATTTTTCAGCAACAGTTCTGGACTCATGTGAAAAATACAACTATTTCTATTTGTAGGACCGTTGATCTAACACACTAAAACACTAGAGGGGGGGGTGAATAGTGTTTGATAAAAATTTATGCAAAATAGATAATAAATTGCAATAAGATAGGAACAAACTTAGAAATTTAAATAATCATAAATACAGAGATTTTATACTGGTTTCACTTTTCCGGTGTACATTCAGTCCCCAAGTAAATCCCGCTTGAGAGTTTCCACTATGATTTTGAAAATACTTACAAAATCAAAAAGCAAACCTGACCAATTTGCAATCCCATGCAAATTGCAACAATCTCTTACACGAGATCAACCCCTCTCACACTTGAGAATCCCTTTTTGAAGAAGAATTA
>JBAKGM010000228.1:7098-20069 GCA_037177215.1 Asparagus racemosus | reverse complement strand
CTATCATAACTTGCCCTTGTTCTGAATGAAGCTCTCCCAAAAGTTGGGAAACAGGTAGATCATCATTTATAATCAATCACTTTGCAATCTTAATGCACGATTAATTGCAATTAATCTTTCTGTATCATATCATTATAGCCCCTTGTTCTAAATGAAGCTCCCCCTTTTACGCTTATGTGCTATATTTTTTTTATTGGAAATTCTTGCAGGTTACGGTGGTAGTTGGTGACCCTATCTATCTTGAAGATCTACTCGTCTCCAAGGATAATACTCAAGATGCGAATAGAGGAACTCTTTATGATGCTGTGTCATCAAGGATAGGTAATCGCCTCCAAGAGCTAAAACTTCAAGCTGAGAGACTAGCTTTGGAGCATCAATTTGAAGTCGAGCAGTACTATATGCATGACAAAAGACATGAATATGGTATTTGGCAGCAAATTGACTGGGAAGCATTCGGCATGGAAAATGTTATGTCATCTGGTGGAGACACCTCCCAGATTGTTAAACAAAGATTTCCAAGCCAGCAAACGGAATCCCTCGAACAATCCCAGAAGCCCGGATCCTCTCATGAAACACGTAGGATGGGCTTCAGTTATGATGGCGGTATTATGTCCAGAGTTCGTAATTATGTAAACCCATCTGAGTTTATGGGATTTGCTGCCAGAGGCTTGTTCATGAATGGTCAGTTGCTTGATGAAGGTACCTTCAACATTCAAGAAACTGGTCCGGTCAAGGCCTGGAAAGAGTTCATGAATAAGAGATCATCGATTGAAGGGCGCTTTAAGGTTCAAGAAGCTGCTCCGGTTAAGGCATGGAAACAGTTTGTGAATGAAAGATTGTCCGATGAGGGTCTCTTCAGAATTCAAGAAGCCGTTCCAGTTAAGGCATGGAAACAGTTCTTTGAAAACAGTGGGTTCAATATGCGCGGTTGTATGTAGTTTGTTGCCCAGACCTTTGCAAAACAAGTGCAGGCTCAGGAGTGTGCTTGTGGCCATCTCGAGGTCTTGAGGTTCTACTAATTTGAGTAGCAAGTGTACTGTGTCACTCATTTTTGTCCATTAATCTTTTAGTATTGTTTCTGAATAAGTAGTATGCTCTATGCTGGCACTTTTTGTCAGTTCTTTTGTAAATATTTAGTTGTTTTTTGTTTCACAGTGATCGTCACCATGCTGTATATCAATAGGTGATTCGTTGATTCTTGCAACAGGATTGGAACGCAACTGAGATAGCTGAAAGTTGAAACTTGAAAGTGCTGTGAGATATTTGTTGTTTATATAGAATCTTACGATTGCATGCAGCAACTTGCTTTCACTTTTCACGAATTTTGAAACAAGCCTACGTGAATGCAGCAACCAACACCTATGTCAGTTCTAGCAAGTCACGAAATCTAGCAAATCACAGACCCGAGCTCGCAGATGAACTACTCTTGCTGAAAGTTGTACATTCTACAAAATCATTGCCCCTCGAGAATTGTAGTAATGCTCCAGAGTAGATTGGCCAGTTACAAAATATTCACCCAGAGTTTACTATAGTCTTTTCTCACCGTGTTCCAATACCAAATAATCTTTTCCAATACCAAATAATCTTTGTAAGGATAAATATCCAGACTAATCTGAAGATCACAAGTCAGAATTGCTAGACCAAAGACAATTTCTTCAAAAACAAAATTGTCCTGCACAGGCTACTAGAAACATAAAACAAAGAAGTCGCAACTAAAGTACAGTACATCAAGAATAATTTTCCCATAAGAGTGCTCCTGCTGAAATTGTGTAGATGTACTTATTAAACCAGGAGAACTGCATTTATGCAACCATCATTCTCTGGATTGTTAGTGACTTGGGCATATTTACCTGCAAGTAACAAAAGAAAACACATTTAGGAAAGAAATAAAAAAAAGTGAATCTTACATGTAAGATGGCAAGTCTTAACTTACCCCACACTACTTTTCCCTTGTCGGTAACCAGACCAAGTTCACTCACATTCACCTGAAATGGTATAAACCAAAGCATATCAAATTAATTGCAGGAAACCATGTTTACTCTGGCAAATACATAAAGCATGAGACTGGTTGGGTAAAGAATTAGATTAGTTGGTTAAAGAATGAGATTAGTTGGTCATCACCTCTATAAGTGTTCCCTTCGTTATCACACCAAGAGAAGTATACATAGGACCGTTGGGGTTTTTCTTAATCCCAATTATCTCAAGATTAAAAGTGCATTTCAGTTCGGGGTGGGTAACATGAGCTTTGGTAAACCGCAAGCCCATAGGTCTAATGAAGCGCTCATACTTTGGTGGTTTTCTTGTAAATCCAGCCCCAACAAATGTCACTTTGGTGACCATCCGCTTCCATTGCTTGTCTGCGTGAAGACACATAAGGATTGCAAAGTCAGCGAAAAGACAACCTTCCATCTTACACGTTGAACAATATTGTAAAAGCGCCCTTTTAACGATAGAATCAAGTAGCTTTATTTCGAAGGACAGGTGCAAACAGAATTTTTTTAAAAAAACCCGAGCACTGAACAGTAATGTAAAAGCGCCCTTTTAGCTTTCCAGCCTCCAATAGTACGGAAGTAACAAAAGAGAAGGGCAAAACAAATCATAAACAGGAAGCTAATAGATAAAAAGTTCTCATGCCAGAAAAATAATGCAGCTACTACAGTCTCTTTGTTGGATCTTTCCCTCTCCAAACAACAACGTAACCTCCCATAAACGGGGAAATTTAAGGTTAATTCAGAAAAAGTTTCCTCTGCTTTATTGAACCACGACATTATTAGTAGTTAAGCATGCTTCGGGTGCGTTAATTAACTACTAAGGGTGTGTTTGGTTTGGAGTAGTTGGAATCCCAAGCAGTTCCAACTACATCAAAACTCCAAGACAATTTTTTGCTTTAAAAATGTAACTCCCAAGAGGGTGTTGTAACAACAAAAAGTCCCAAAAAGAGGGGAGTTGTAACTGTGCCCAAATTGGTGTGCTGAAACAGCAGAAACTGAAGCGCCCTGCGGTTCTGGAACAGAAAAAGGGCGTTCCTGCTTTCAAGATTTTTCTGCTTTTGGATACCGTCATCTCCGAAGGTAAAGCTCTACAACCCCTAATTTTTTCCTCCCTAGTCTTTTTATTCTAAGTAGATGAGAAGGATTTCGCATTAAGCGTACAAGGATCAGTACATACTTGTAAAGATCATAAACCCTAGAAGAGACTTCGCTTGGAAGGAATAATTTTTCCCCTTCAAAGCACGATACTGGGATCTCTTTGTAACATAAGCCTTTGCAAGTGATCAGAAAGAATCTGATGGGTAAACAGAGAATACATATGGAACTGATGTAATTATCTTCCTCTACAATAGCATACTAGAAAGGAAGTATGAGCAATTCTCTTATATCATATGTATGTTCGATGCATAGTTGCATGGAACACGGTTTGTTCCAGTTCATGGGACGGGTACGGGAACGTGGTACACCATTCGTTAGTAATCGGGTACGAGGGAGTAGGCTTAAGTGATGCGTCAAGGAACATGGTACGCTTTAGGTTCGGTTCTTAAATCCTAGTTGATATCAATAATGGTAAAAAAACCTTAAGAATCACGTTGCAATTAAGATATGCATACTTTATTTACTTAATTTCTCATGTTTTTGTTGTTTATTCTTTTAAAAGATTTTTTTTAAAATTTAACTTGTTTGAATTCTAAATCGGGTCGCTGGAGTTGGTGAATCGGGTCATTTACCACTCGAATCTGGGACTATTGAACCGGGCCGCGGTTCGCAATAGCTTACCACGATCCCAACTTCTATGGTTTGATGATTGCTTTAAAGATTCAACTCATAACCAGATTGCTCTAACAAACCCACGAATGCTTTATTAATAAAATATGTTGTCTCTCTTCTTTCACCAGTTTATCTTAAAGCTTGATGTTTCATATATGAGGTGGTTAATTAGAGGTGCTAGGTTTAAGGTCCCGAATCATTGTTCATGTAATTTCACCCTTCCTTTTATCGATCCTAAAAATTCTTTGCTGGTATGTTCTTCTGAGCGTTGCTTTTAGTTCGTATTTTGAATGATGTAGTTTTAGCTTCATATTTCTTATGCTATCTTTATGAAATTTTCAAAATCAATATGATTGCTATATCTATGTTCTAATTAATCTTGTAAGCCAAACTGTATGCTTGTTTTTGCATGGGTATTTAGATGTTTAGCATAAAACTAAATGATATATTTATTCATGCGCAGCTACATTTAATCCCTCAAATCAAGACTCTAAAAAAAAGTTGCAGCTACGACAATAATGATGACTGGAGTTATGTCTATCATTATATGGTTTAAATTGATGGTTTTAAAAAAAATTGCAGTAATTTAACCCGCAAGTCATTTGACTAAAAACAAATATTTGGAAAGCATAATGTTTGTCTGACACTCATTGTAGAGATATGTGCAGAATGAATACAATCCCATTTGAAAAATTGTGCACAATATTGAAGATTTGGGGTCTATTGTGGGATACCTTTCACGTTACTGTTGAGATATAAGTAGCAATGTTCCTACACACTAGGCCACAATGTGAGAAATAGAGTAATTAGACACAATTTTAAATGATCTAGGGAGACTGTTAGTAGATGCTTTAATCATGTATTGCATGCAATTGGAGAGTTATGAAATGAGATCATCATAGCTCCAAAGAATACCCCGCACCCAAAGATATCAATGAGCCACAGATTCATGCCATATTTCAAGGTAATTGTCAAGTGTAAATAATGTTTATATTCAAACTAAGTAATAAAAAATAACACGTGTCATAAACTTTTATTATAATTTATTTTAGGATTGCATTACAGCTCTTGATGGGACTCATATTCATGCAACTATTCCTGCATCTCTTGCTGGGCAAATTTGTGGCACAAAACCTTTCACTACCCAAAATGTTTTTACATGTGTGGATTTTGATTTGAAATTCACTTACATATTAGCTGGTTGGGACGGTGGGTTTTGCACATGATTCCTTGGTGTCAAGTAGTGCATTAGAGAAAGAAGATGGTTGAAGGGTTGAAGAGTTGAAACAAGAGTTGAAAACGGTAATTGGACTATTGATATCTAATATATATAGTGAAACTCACCTCGTAGTTAACTTTTTATCATCATGACAAATTGTAGGAAAATACTATCTTATAGATGTTGGATACTCAACCCAACCTGGCTTTATTGCTCCTTATCGAGGTGTTTGATACCACTTGAGAGCATATAGCGATTGTGAACCTACTAATGCCAAAGAACTCTTTAAGCACAACCATTATTCGCTTAGGACCACAACTGGAAGAGTGTTTGTTTCTCTTAAAGGAAGATTTAAAATAATCAAGAATGAACCTTATCACCCATTTCCATCATAAATAGACATTGTTCTCGTGTGTGGTGTGCTTCCCAATTTTATTATTAATCAAGGCGGTGATGAGTTAATACCATCTGAAGAAAATTGGACACCGCGAAGCAGTCATCATAAGGTAAATGAGGAAGGTGACAATGCAGAGTGGATTTCTCTTAGAGATCATATGGCAATGAAATATGGATTAATAATCAAATTAGTCATTGTATGTTTTATAGTTTTCGTTGTACTTCTAGTTGTTGAATGCAAATGTTATCTGCAGAATTCTATTTGAACAACTGTTTGAAAATGTCTTATCATTATTTGCTTATATTGGGTTATTTATTAATGTAATTATTCATTAATCATCTTGTCCGCATTTATTTTTGCATATTAAATATGAAACTTGTTTCTTAATTATATATTATTTGTGAATGTATTTTAACTAATGTCAGACGGAAACAAATAGCAACCCGCTAATAGAGACCATGCAACCAAAAGATGTGGAAATTGTAGATGGTAGCAATCAAGAAGGAAAGAGTAAAACTTTCAAGTGGCCTCCACATGTTAGCAGGTTTTTTATTAATTTCTTGGCTGATCAAGTGAGAAATAATGGGAAGACAAGCAAATGTTTAAAGCCTCAAGTATTCAACGCAGTTCTTCGAGAGCTTAATAAGAAATATCCTGCATATAACATAACTGAAGGTAATGTACGAAGTCACCTTCGAACTGTTACTTGTAGAATGAAATTAATTAACAAACTAAAGGGAAAGAGTGGATAGCAATGGAATGAGGATACAAAGACAATCATTGTTGCACAAGAAGAATTTGAAGGTTATCATGCAGTAATTAGTTGACCTTAATGCTCTATTTTGTCAATATATTTTTTAATCTTGTATTTTTTATACATTTTTAAAATTAACTTTTATAATTATAGGTACACAAAAGCCATGACATTTACTTGAACAAACCAATTGAGCAGTATGAGGAGTTGGGTTTGATTGCATGCTACTAAAGCTTGGACGAAAGATTCTTCACAACCTTTAGGGGCACTTGATAAAAGTTCTGCACAATTCTCGCCTAATGATGTTGAAGCTATTTTAGAAGATAATGTGGAATTTATGGAGAATTCTCCTAATTCATCTAAAAGTACTCCAACGGGATCGTCAAGTCAACATGCTTCTCATAAAGAAAAACAAAATGCGAAATGGAATGAATGAGATCCTTATGAATGAACGGGCAAGTTGACTACTGCAGTGGGTAGCGTTGCAATGGCAATGACTGAAGATGTAATCTTGAGTTTCACTAGTAAACTCTATGATGCGATCATGTCATTGTCTGGATACGATAATAGTTTGAAGTCATCAGCGTATGAATATATTTTGCAAGCTGGTCATGAGTATAAAGCTCGTGGATTTTTGAGTCATAGTGTTTAGATGCAAGATCAATGGAGGGATGAGTTCTTCTCGGAATATCCAAGGTTACCTAGTAGAGGGATATATGGTGCAATGGGTGGCTTTGGTAATAGCAACTTTAATGGCACAAACAGACATCGTGAAGATCTCTGGCACGGAAGCAGTACACGGAGATGTGGACGACATAAGAGGGCATCAAGAAGAGAGCGTCGATAAGCGAGGATATGAAAATAGTGGGAACAACAATGAAACAGATGCATTTATTCACTATGATGACTAAATATCCAGTAATGTGCTCTACTAATTAGTGCTTTAGTGGACAATATGTAGTTGTGACTTAGCAGTATTTTGGGTTCTATTCACACTTTTTTTTCCTTCCATTTTGGTATTATGAAGTCTATGGACAAAAGACCCTCATTATTGATGTGTAGCTTTGCCCTTTATTTATATATTTGATGTGTTATGGTCCTTATGGAGACCAAGACTAGGAGTTCCTACGAATGATGTTATTTTGTTCTTAGCAAAGGAATCAATTCAAGCCCTTGGTTGTATTTCATTGGGAGCTCTATATACATATGGATGTAGCAAGGAGTTTTTAAATAAGAGGTGCATTATTAATAAGATTCATGGTTTTTCCAATTGCATTTTAATAGTTCTTAGTTGTAAGACAATTAAATATATAAGGTTACTATTATAGCTCTCTAATAGTTATATTATAAATTGAAGGTGGTAAGTTTACCATGGTATGAGGATTTAAATTGTTGTTGCAACACAAAAAATTCAACAAAACAACTAACGATCTAGTTGTTTGTAGTTTTGGATTTGTACATGCAACCAAACATTGGTTTTGCAACACACGTAGTTGAAAATACAATTCAACCAAACACTAGAACGGAACTCCACATGTGTTTGAAACATGGTATTGCAACTACATTTGCAATTCCAGCTTCTTTAAACCAAACACACCCAAACATTTAACAGGATTGTAAAAGTGCCCTTTTAACTTTCCAGTCTCCAAATAGTATGGAAGTAACAAAGAAAAGGGCAAAACAAATCATAAACAAGGAGTTAACAGATAAAAAGTATTTACGCCAGAAAAATAGTGCACCTACTATAGTCTCCCAGACTCCCAGGTGGATCTTTCCCTCTCTAAACAACACAGTAACCTTTTAAGGATAATTCATACAATGTTTCCCCTGCTTTATTGAACATCAGGATTATCAGTAGTTAAGCATGCTTCCGGTGTGTTAATTAACTACTAAATATGAGTCTTGGAACCGCGTACAAACAAAACTAGACACCAAAATAGCTTTTTCATCATGCAAAAATATATCTACGGTTAAATCCAGAAGATGATTTATATTGGTAATGTCGATGATAGGTTTGCCACCACAATTTCTCCAAGGAAAGTTCTGATAGGCCCATTCTTATTACTATGCATCTTGCATATTAAATTTGAGAACACCGATACAGTAAATAAAACTTAACACCGATACAGTAAAGAAAACTTACTTTTTCGCTTGCCAGTACGAACTACTCTAAATGCTTCAGCTTCAGCCATCGGTCTTACCTGAAAAGGGGAAGAGAATTCAAGCAATCAAAAAAAGCAGCATTTTGCATTGGGTAAAAATGCCAGATTACCACGCAATTATACAGCACCTAAAAATTATTAGGAAGATCTACACAGGATTTTCCGATGAAGTAAACCAGGTATAGGGTGGTTTGAGAACTTACTTTCGGTAGAGGAACATCCCATTTGCCGGCTTTTTCCTTCCTCTTTTGCTTGATAGTGTTGCTAAGAACCTATCACAATAGAAAACAACGCAGAGAATAGAATTTATCAGACACAGGACTCCATAAAGTGTTACTTGGAATGAAGTTAGGAATTGACTAAAATCAATTACCTTTGCCCGAGTAGTTGTATCACGATCCATCAAATAGGCAGGAATAGCACCCTCCTGAACTTCATCGTCCACTTTTCGTCTAGTAGATGACTCATCATGCATAGCAAGTCTGCCAAAAGGTACAAGATATATAATGCCTATGTGTGGCATCAAAATGAAATCAAATGATGCATTTTATTCTTGTAATCTCTACATAGTGCTTCACAAACTAATATCTGATTCTGAAATATAGAACTCCTTTTCGCGCATGTTATATCACTGGCTCAACAATTAAGCTGACGATATGGATTTCATTTCTTAAGACAAGCAACTTATGAGCCTCCAAAGGCCATAATTTCAACCAAGATATATAAACTTGAGCTCAATATGCTAGTTCTCTGTAAGAAGTCAAGGTCCTAGACAAAAATTCGTTAATGATCAATCAGAGAAAAACACAAATCAATTCAGCAATGACTTAAAACGCAGTAAGTTCTCATTTTACGTTTGAGCTTGGAAGTGACTAGGCCATTGGTTAGACGAAATTTACGATGCAAGTCACTTCTTGTTTCTTGCAACCAAGTTTAGAAACCCCGAGCAACAAAAATCATCTTTTTCTATTGACATAAAGATGGCATATTAGAGGGACTTAATGAAACAGAAGAAAAAAAAACTTCCAATAAACAGCTATCAGTATAGCTTCGTAATGTCAGTCAGGCTTGAAGCATACAGGTCATGAGCTCATCTTGCATTCCCTCATGCAATATTGCAATGAAAAGACCAAATAATTCACAGTTATAACATGACCACTTTTCAAACCCGTCCCACAATTGATACATATTGTTTAAAATTGGATTCAACTCTGCTTGTTTTCTCCAACTTCTCTTACAACAAAAGATGAGAAGAAAGCAGTGGCAATGAACAGTTGGCTGTTAAAAGAAGAAAAGAACAGATTGTTGCTGGATTACCTTCCAAATGAAGAAGCAAGTCAGCAGCACAAACACACAAGTACGCACCAGAAACTACTCCCCAAATCAACTGAGAAAGAGTATTGATCATCACATGCATAATATGCTCTTTCCCCAAATTGACAAAGGAAAACAAAGACTTGATGAGGAGAACAGTAAGTTTCTCTTGAAATCTACAAGAATATGTTTCAACTATGTTTGCCTTTCCACCTCGTCTCATCTACTACCCACTAAAAGTGGCACCGGAATAAAATTTGCATTTGCTGCCAATTTCAGAATGGCAAACTGATCCGACCGGTCTACATTTCGGGATAGAACATACCTCAATGAGATCCAACTCAATACCCTCCAAAGTCTAAGATGTATCTGTCTATACTGAGGAGAGAATAACTGCCCTTATTCTGCTTCATGTTCTCACATACATACTCCAGCCTTTATAACACCTCTCCCTTTTCCTTGTTGCCCACCAATGCCTAACACATTCCCCTTTCTGGTAAAATATGATATCTCCTTCTGAGTTGAGCTAAATGAAAAAAACAGGATCTAAAACGTAGCAGGTAAACCAGATTCTAACAAGCGGAGATGCATCACAGTACCAATTAAGCTCCATAAATGATGATTCACTGGCGATCACAGCTCACTGGTGATCACTGCTCAATTGATACGGCAAAAAAAATCATAACTGGAAAGGAATTTTCTTCATATCAACACTTCATACAGGTCTTATTCTCTTGAACTTAACCTAGGGGAGAGGTTGAGAACCAGAAAGTAAACTGAAAGTATAAAGTGAAGTCGTGTGTTTCTATTTGCAAATCTTATATTTGAACGATAGAAAGTGAAAATGTTGAAAGTTCAGGTAGCAGTTGATAATGCATCCACGTTCTTCATGCTTCCCGTTTGGTCGCTGCGGGAAATGGAAAAGGCAATGTCTGACTCTGGCCCTTATAAAAGCATATATGATTAATAATCGCTAACTGTCATATATTAAGGTCCAGAGAACTATTTATTTGTATATTCACACTAGAAATACTAGCTGATTTTTTTTCATATCTGAAGTCTTTGCTTCAACAAGACAAAAAATCTCTACAAAAAACACTCATCCACAGCACCATAGCTCCATTTGTCAAGACACAAAATTATCAATAAAAATTGTGCATATGCTACCTAAATACTAACTACTTCTCCCATTTCTCAAATATAAATCCCGGCTGAACTTTTACTCCATCCCCTTAAATAAATGTACCTTTACTGATAACACTTAAGCACTTCCTTCTAACCAAAAGAAACAGATTTTAACCAAAACAACATCTCACTGAAGTACCATACCCATTCAATTTAAGGTTCCAATATTTTAACCACAAAAAGAAAAAAAAAATTTTAAAATAAATCTTACGTTTTCTTCATCAAAGCTTTCTCCTGATACCGCTTCTTCGCAAACATCTTCCCTTTAATTCCAAGAGCCTGCAGCCAAAACTCAAAACAATCACACCACAAATTCTCCACAAAATGGGGGAAAACAATTCTATCTCAAATCTCAAATCATCAAAAGATCAAAAAAAAAAAAAAAAAAAAAATCGACCTTTTGGGCGAAAGCGGAGCGCTTGTGGACCTCTCGCGCCTCCTTCTTCCTCTTGCGGTCGAAGTGGTCGAGCCTGTACCCATGGCGCTTCCGATGAAGCTCGATGTAATCTCCTTGAGGCTGCGGAGGACGAAAACAGTGGAATAATTCAAGATCGAAATTCGAGATGAGAATGAAATAAATTGAAACCCTAGATTCTGAAAGAGAGGACGAACCATGGCGGCGAGTTGGGAGCAAGGTTATCGATAGAGGGAGCACCGGAGAGGCGGAGATGGCGGAGGCGGTGGCGGGAAGAGCAGCGATGGTGGAGTCGGCGGCTTAGGGTTTTCAGTCGCAGGCAGAGAGAGACAGAGAGAGCGCGCGCGGGATGAATCGAGACCCGTGGGCATTAAAATCGGGTCAAGTAGGGTCGGGTTTGGGTCGGTAATTAACGGGTAGGGTTTCAAATCGGGTTTAGAGAAACTTTATGCTAAATAAGGATGTTTAAAAAAAAACAAGTATACATGTCTATGTTCTCAGTCAAATCGTTTTAATTGTTTAACAGATAATTATGATCAATTCCAAGTTTAAAACACATTATTATATCAATTTAACATAAATCAACGTAATACCAATTATCCCACATAGACTGAGGGCACCCGTATCGAGTTACCAACAAAGAGAAAAAGTAAAATACAAAGAACAGGATAAATCACAAAACTTCCATCCGAGATCTTCGCATAACATTCGACTCCGTTTTAGGGTTAAATGCTAACGAAACTGTGAAATGATTGAGAGAGAGAAAATTCAACTTGGGTGTAGAAATAATCGAAGTTTGATATTTTAGATATAAAACAATTTGAAATTGGATGATAAGGTCCTGCGTTTGCGCTTCTCCTTTATCGAAGAAAAGTTACCAGCATAACATATGAACATCATCCTAGAAACATGAATAACCAATCTAAGAAATAAATAAGAAACTTTATTCTTGAGACGTTCAAATATTTCAACTCCTCCATTTGTGATGTTATATGCCATCATATCGCCAAGGTCATCGCCATCATCGTCGTCATCATCGACAATGGAAACATGGTTCCTCCTCAACAAAGGGTAATTGCTAGCAGGAAAACACGTACATTGCTTATAAGATGCAAAGACCTCCGCATCCCCAGTGTCCTTCACACGAGTCCACGTGATCTCAGTTTGATCAAAATCCGCCTTAAGAATGTGGGAAGTATCTACACAGTTCGACGAATGTAATAGTGGATCGCCATCAATTCACCTGATGGTGTCTCGAAAAAGCTATAGGACTCGAAAAAGCCACAGAAAAATTCGTAGGGTACAACACACCTCCTCGTCTCTTGAGGAGCACCTAAATTATAAACTTCAATGTTTAGAAAGCAGTGGATGAGATGTATGTTTCCCTCGAAGTAGATATCATCAAGGTGATCGATATCAATCGATGTCGATGCATTAACACCGGGCTTACGTAAAAGCAATGTCTGATAGTTGCCATTAGAGGGTTTTATCCTTATATTTCATGATACATGTTGTTTTGTTGGGCTAAGTATTGTTGGCCCAGTTTGATAAAAAGGCCCAGTTCCCTTTTATCTATTACCCGACCCTCTCATCCTCATCTCACTTCTCCCGTTGGCTGCCATTGAAAATCCTAGCCCCCTCTCTGTCCTCTCAAGTCGGCTGCTCCATCCCTTACCCTGTAGATCGGCGCCGACCTCTGTAGCCCCGAGTGTCTCTCCCCCTCTCTCTTGTCGGCTGCCCCCCTCTCTATAAAGAGAGGGGTTT
>JBAKGM010000227.1:29965-45128 GCA_037177215.1 Asparagus racemosus | reverse complement strand
ATATCTCACTTCGTTGAGATATGTGCTTCAGATTCTTGTTTCCTTAGAGAAACCGGAATTCTTATTGCAATCTAGCTATCTTGTTGTGCCCTTTGTGCACCAGAGGTGCTGCCGAAATTTCCGCTGCGCACAACAAATGGTTCCTCTGCTGAAATTGACTGATAAAGAGATGCATGACAACTCACGACAAGGCAGTCCTACTAAAAAAACATGAGAGCCCGGGGCGTATGCAAAGCATAATCACATCTATTAATATGCCACAATATCTTGTCAATGAGAGAACTAACTTTAGAACTGAGAGTCCTATTCCACCTTCTGGTTTTGTTCATACACCTAATAATAATGTTGACGATTGGACTCAGGTGAGACCTGGAAAAGGAATTAGATCTTCTGCTCTTCAGGACAAACAAATTCTTCCCCTTGAGTAACGAGGTAAACAACTTTGATCCCTCTAGCATTGATAGAGGGGGGGAGGGGGTGGGGAGGGAACATCTAAATGAATTATGCATTTTGGAATGTGAGAGGTTTTAATAAACCCCGCAAGCATCAAATAGTGAAGCAATTTGCTAAGGAATATCATCTCTCTCTATTTGCTTTGCTTGAGATAAAAAGTTAAACCTTGTAACCTGAAAAGAATCGCTAACAAAATTACTTATGGATGGCATTGGATCACTAATGTTCAAGGTAAGAACTCTGCTAGAATCTGGGTATTCTGGGATCTAACTTACTTAAATGTACAAGAGCTAAATTCTTCTGATCAGCAACTTACTTAATGGCCTGTTTGGGAGTTCACTTAGGGAAGGGAAAGAAGGAGAATAATTCCCTTTCCTTCCCTTCCCCTCCATTACACCCCAATTTGGGGTGTAAGGATTTAGCTCAAATTTCCCCTCCATTCCCCTCCTAAATAGAACTCACGAACAAGGTTAAAATTAGATTTCTCTTCCCTTCCCCCTCTTATTGATGCTTCACGAGGTACTGCGAGTTGGAGTGGGCCATTGTCAAAAACCACTATAGAATATTCCAAAGAAATTAACAATCCCGCTTCATTCCTAGAGGATAACTAATCTTTGAGGAACCCTCCAAGGTTAATTATCCTCCAGGGACGAAGGGAGATTGTTAACGTCTTCGCAATATTCTATAGTGGATTCTGATAAAGGCCCACTCCAACTAGCAATACCTCGCGAAGCATCGATAAAATCAACGGCCTCAAGACTGTAGAGATTTAGGCTTTCGCAACCAAGATCACAGCTTCGAAGAGGAGAGGAGTTACAGACGACGAGAAAGGCTCGACCATCGTCCCGCCTGCCACTCGAAGGTCTTTGAGATGACCGCGAAAATTCAGTGCCGATGCTGTAGTATAGATGCGCACTGGCGGGGATGCGGCAGCAGCGATGGTCTTTTGTGAGCTTCTCGGGGAGTTTTCACAATACTTTCTAAGGAGTCTAACTTGATAATTAGAAATTTTCATTATAGGACTTGCAACCACCCCAAAGTTAAGGGGTTCTTTTTGAAATTTACCCGCAAAATTTCATACTCCTACCTCTTCCGGTGCTCACAAGACGACTCCATCGCGAAACTTGGCAATTTCATACGTTCACACCAAAAAAAAAAAAGAAAAAAAGAAAAAAAGATTTCTTTTTTCTCTCTCGGGTCTCCAGTGATCTTCTTCCTTCTTCACTCTTTCTCCTCGTAGAGAGAGAGAGAAACCCTAGCTGCTAGATCCAGATCCAAATGGATCCCGATCACAACTCCGGCGACTCCGCCGCGGCCGCCATGGCGTCGCCGGACCTCCTCCCCCTCGCCGGCGCGGCCCACCAACCCTACGTCTCCGAGCTTCTCTCCTTCACCCTCGATCGCCTCCACAAGGTAATTCACCGTCTTTCCTCTCTCTAGATCTCTACAAACCCTAGATCCGATCCGATCCGATCTCGTTTGTCTCCAATTGCAGGAACCGGAGCTTCTCCGCGTCGATGCGGAGAGGATCAGGAGGCAGATGCAAGAAGTCGCAGTCGGAAACTACAGAGCTTTCATCGCTGCTTCTGACGCCCTCTCTTTCGTTCAACAGCAGCTCACTGCCTTCGACAAGCACTTGGAATCGCTGGTAATTTCAATTCTAGGGTTTGTAGGTTTCACATTGCTATGATAGGGGGTCAAGAGTTGATCCTTTTTGGTGTGGATGTAGATAACTGAGATCCCGAATCTGACGACGGGTTGCACCGAGTTCCTTGAATCGGCGCAGCAGATTTTGGAGGAGAGGAAGCTGAATCAGACGTTGTTGGCGAATCATAGTACTTTGCTTGACTTGCTCGAAATTCCGCAGCTAATGGACACGTGAGTGATTGATAGGGTTTATGAATTAGGAAATTGACGTACATTCGAAACAAGTTGAAAGATCATATCTTTGTGCTAAAATTCTGTCTTATATTCTGTCAGCTAACATATTTTTATTACATAAGTACGTCTGCTATGTTTGTTAACTTACACACCGATCGCAGAAGCTGTATTACTGCATAAAGCAAGATTGTAGAGCTACCTATTTTAGCTATGCAGATTAAGCTTATGTAATTGTGGCAACATTCTAGACCCCTGAATCCCTCTATATTACAAAAGGATGGATAGTAGAGTGCTAAGAACCGGGTTCATCCGTATTGCAATCAATAGGCGAAGAGTGAAAAGACATATATTTCCCAGTTGAAGTTCTTTTTCTTAATATTATAAGTAGAAATTTCTCAAATTATGACCTTTGAGTGATCATGGTATCAGTTCAATGCTCAGGAACATGCTGTAAACTGAAATTGAATACTTTGACATTAGTAGAACAGCTGTCTAGACCTTCGCCTTTTTTTCTTTTTTTTTCTTTTTTCTTTTTTTGTGAGAGAATTAGACCTTCATTATATGGAAGTGCTCTCTCCTTTTCATTTAATTTATTTATCATGTTGCACCTTGATCTCCTTTTACCCCTTACAAAACTCATTTTCAGGTGTTTTATTTGTCCTTTATTTTTCTGAAAGACTAATCATCCTCAGAGCTATTTGTGTAGTTTTACTATTTGTCTCTTTAAGTTTGAGAGTTCTATCCTTGTAAACTATTCTCTTACCTGCATTGCATGTGTGTGTAGAAGGTGTTCAGCATCCTAGATTTCTTGAGGCTACCATAATGTTAGATTATTCATGATTTTTCTTGTGTCTATATTTATCGTTTCCCCTAACCATTTCCATTTTTCCGGTTGAGCTCTCAAGAACATTACTTGAATGACTAGATTAACTTTTTCTACTTCTGCAGATGTATACGTAATGGAAATTATGATGAGGCCCTTGATTTAGAAGCTTTTGTGTCCAAACTGTCAAAAATGCATCCCGAGTAAGTAGTTGTTATCTTCTGAGAGAAAATTCCAATGATTTGTTCTAATTAATATGTTTCAAACCACATGACAATATCTAGCCTTGATTTTTGGAATCAAGCTTACCTGTCATCCAGGCACTAGCAGCGGAAGTAAGACAGACAGCACAGTCTCTTCTCTCTCAGCTTCTTCATAGACTTCGGACAAATATACAGGTAGCCTATAGTGTATTAGGTGCTGTTAATATTTACTGCCTTCAAATGTAGAGAAGAAATAGCCCTTCAATGCTAGGGAGTTATTCTTTTCCATTTTTCTATATGAGTTGGTTTTGGTTTTGAAGATGTTAAGGTTGTTGCAGCCAGTATGAGTTACATTCTCCGTCAAATTACTTAAAGATTTAGGCCAAATATTTTCTTTTGTTTCGTATCTGTAGCACATACTTAAGGTTTACTACTGGTTGCAGTTGCCTGAATGCCTTCGTATTGTTGCTCACTTGCGGCGCATAGGGGTGTTCAGTGAATTGGAGATGCGTTTACAGGTGTGCTCTCTCTGTTTATGCTCACTGTTTTGTCTGTTTGTCTTTCACAATTTCATTTATATATCTTTTTCTTGGACTGAAACTTTCTTTCCTTATGACCAATTAAAGTAAAAACTCTTGTAGATACTAGAGCTTCTTTTATATATTCTATGTGGACCCTTTTTGACGTTTTTCTTCTCAGTATCATAGCTGCTAAGTAAACATATCAGTTCACAATGAATCCAATTTTAGACAGTTAAGCCCTTAAGACGATATTGTGTCACGATTTGCATGCAATTGATAAAGTCAGACGTGACAATATATGAATACCAACAACTGTGGTTGTAGTTATCATAGAGTAAAATCTACATGGGAGTCCCTGAAAGTCCATGTCAATTCTTATCCCGCAATGTTTTCTTCTCGACACCATGTCCAGCAGTACTTTCATTTGTCGCTGTTGTTATATATGTTACCTTAGTCTTCGAGTGCATTTTGTTTTCCTTGCGTGAGATACTTTCTTTGCTGACTTTCGTTGGGAAAGGACTTCCATTTCTGGGTCATAGTCGGAAGTCAGAAATTTTTAAAGGCATGTATTTCTAGGATTGAATTCGATTAGATTAAGTTAATCCACACTTGCTATAGCTTATTCTTTTTTTTTTATTGTTTGGAAGTGTGCATTTTAGAAATATTCTTCAGTAATGGAAGGGGCACCCTAGACTGCATTATGTTGTTTTTCTCCTTTTTGCATGTTGACATCATAAATCTTCTAATTTAGTTAATGAAATATTCTTGTGGATTTTTCTATGCTCTAATTTAATTGTACTTCTGACTCTAGATCTATGCTATTGACAGTTCTTGAGGTGCAGAGAAGCGTGGCTTTCTGGCATTCTTGATGACTTGGATCAAAGAAATGTCTACGATTATTTGAAAGGGATGGTAAATTCCCACAGGATGCATCTCTTCGATATTGTCAATCAGTACCGGGCCATATTCAACAATGATAAATCGGGGAGTGAGGAGAACTATGACGGTGGACTTCTTTTCAGTTGGGCTATGCATCAAATTGAAAATCACTTGAGTACTCTAGAGGTCATGCTTCCAAAGATTACAGAAGGTGGATCTCTGTCAAACATCCTTGATCAATGCATGGTAAGATTATCTCCATGTCATCTTTAAACCTGTTGCATTTTTGCGTTTTTGGATCACTAACTCCAAGACTGCAAGAAATGTTCTCATATGTTTTACGTAGTTGGTTTCTCCTCTTATTACTTTTAGACAATTGTGTTTTCTAGTTAGGTTTTTCCTTTCGTGTGCGTGTTGTAGATACGGGTTGACATGTTATATTTTTCTTACCCGAGCCTTGCAACTCTTAAATTATTTGAATTTAAAAAAGATTCATTCTAGTATTGTCTCACTTGATCTGCTCTGCACATTCCCTTTTCTTTTCTTTTTTTTTTCTTTTTTTTTTGGGTAGTCTTGGTCTGCACCTTCCTGTTATACTAACCTTGTCATTGTTGTTATGTCAACATGTGGTATGCATATGCTTTCTCTAAAAAAGATGAAAGATTTTATTATATCAATCATCTCAACTTCTGATATACTCTTATGAGATCAAAGATAGTTAGATGCACTAATATTGTCTGATTGTGAGTTTTATCTACATCACCTGCATAATTCTTCTTGGCGGCATGTAATTTATTTAGGTCATATTTTTCTTTCAGCGAACGTGCTCCTGATTTGCCCATAAATTCAGTATTTTTCTGTTATCTGCAGTATTGTGCAATGGGTCTTGGTTTGGTTGGGTTGGATTTCCGAGGCCTGCTTCCACCGCTTTTTGAGGAGTAATTGAATATTTTTTTGTTTTACTTTGCTCCATTCATCATCTACAACTGTTATTTAATCTTGTTGCCTAACTGACGTTGTTTGATCTTTCCAGTGCAGTTCTTAATCTATTCTCGAAAAATATGAGGACGGCAGTTGAAAATTTTCAGGTATATGTTTGTGAAATTCATCTGTATGACCTCCATTGAATATTACCCAACTCACTATGCTACCCCTCCCCTTTTTCCTGACTTTCTAGCATAAGATTGGATTTTAAAGATTCTTGTCATTATCTTCTATATCCAACATTTTACTTGGTTAGTGTGTTGCGGATACATTTTTGACCAAAATAAGATGATAAAATTTCTGAACCTACAGCGTACTAAGCTCGTCAATAAAAAGTTTTGTTTTTGCCAGTTGCTCTTGGTTATGATGATGATATATGCTTTTGCGGCTCTCTTATAGGTGGTCTTAGATTCACATCGGTGGGTTCCTTTACCATCTGTAGGTTTTACAACCAATGGTGCGATTGATGAAAGCCAGGATGATGTGACTCCACCTTCTGTTTTGATGGAGCATCCGCCTATTGCAGTATTTGTTAATGGTGAGCATCCTATGAGTTTGTTATTATAGTATGGTGGATATTATAATGACTACCTACACTGTGGAAGTTTAGTGGCTTGCATTTCATGACACATGATTCATATAGGCTACTAATATTATGTATTCATGTGGCATAGGACGAACTCTTGCACATATCTTACGGCTAAGAGTCTCATACTTGATTACTCTGTTATTGAGTACTTAGGTCTCATATTTGAGTAAATAGATCTTACAACCTGCTAGTACTAATAAGGACAGCTATGATAGCAATGTCACAAATAATAACGGCATGATCTATTATACTAAGAAATCTGAATATATCCTATGATTTTGCCTGATTAAGATTCGAGCTGCAATGGGTGAGCTTTCATGAAATCTCGGTTCAACATGCGAAATCATATTGCATAAAAGGTTGTCTAAGAAATGATCTTTCACATCCAATAACGAAGCTTGCCTAGTTTCATATGTTTGCCCTTTGAATGGATTAGTTAGCTGAAAAAACTGTTGGTAAAACTAATATTCTGATTCAAGGATAAATTTGGAGAAAAGAAACTGATCATTTTCGAAAGAGACTAGCTGAAAAAAGACTATGGCATAGAGGCCATCCTTTACAATGGACCATGGCTTCTCAAGGATTTTGCCATGGACAATATTTTTACTTACTAACAATTAATGAAATGATTTGGAGAAAGAGGAAAGATCTGTCTTTGATCTTCTTGGGACTAGATAATGGTTAAAATTTTAAAATAAGATTTACTAAAGAGATTATACAGTGTGGTTTTGAAAAGAAATAAATTAGTTATTGTTATGTTAATGTTTAAGGACATGAATAATGGAGGAGCATCTCATTTTGAGAACAACCAGATAATGATGGAATTTCTTGCTCTCTTATAAAAAATTCAGCATTAAGTGCACTAGTTGCCTGTGGAATTAACTTTCTAGGCATAGTTAATCCAATAGGGAATGTGAAAATGATCTTGGTGGAGAAGAATAGTAGATGGAGTCTGGATTTCACAAATCGGAGTTGTGAGGGGAAACTTTGAAATCTAGCTTTTTGGACTTTAAAATCAAGCCCAAAATGAGTGTCCAAACACAGGATTTGGATTTGGGCTGCGCTGGAGTTTAGATCCAAGCCCAAATCCATGATCCCAAACATAGCCTATGTAACCAATGTCATCAAATGATTGCAAGGAATTAGTGTTTAAAAACAAACCATGTTAACATACTACTTATCTTTATGCGCATAACAAACCATCTTTAACCAATGTCATCTTTAACGATGTTTGTCAAGCTTTTATTTGGTATACTCCTCACAACCATAACTGGCAAACATTGCCCCTTTGTTATTCAGAACATCTGTTACATTTTCATTACGATTCCATTTCCAGGTGTTTCAGCAGCTATGAATGAACTACGACCTTGTGCCCCATTAAGCTTGAAGAACATTTTGGCTCAGGAGGTTGTTAAGGGATTGCAGGCCGTTTCTGACTCTTTAATTAGATACAATGCGATCAGGGTGCTCCGAGGAAACGAGTCTACTCTCTTCCTTTCCCTATGTCAAGTATTTATTGAGGTAACATTTTTTTTTTGGGTGGTAAACTGCTCTTATTACTTTCTACCTATCCTAACCCGAGAAGAGGATAATATAACATATATTAATAATTACCCAAAACATATCACTTGCAAAGCTTGTGGTGACTTGAACAAAATAGCGAAACAAGTTCAGGGGTTTTTCTCTAATTTACAAAGTTTTGGGGGGGTGTTGTGCAGAACACCCCAAAGTTTAGGGAGGTTTTGTGAAATTTACCCTTTTATAAGAAATGATTTTGCCGTCCTCTCTCCTCAAACTTTTGGCCTATTTGTATATATTTTTGCTACTTTTTCCAGGTGGTATATCCATATTGTGCAAATTGCTTTGGCTGTTGTTATCCCAATGGAGCTGCTCTGATCATAGAATCTAAAAGTGCTTTCGATGGTGTAAGCCAACTGCTTACAGTGGCTCCTGTAAGAGGGCTTAAAAGCTCCGTCGTGGAGGGTGTTGAAGTGAAACATACGAGTGAGAATGGAGGTGACATGGTGGTTGTAGGTAATGTGACTTCAGTTGATGACTCAGTGTTGGAGAATTCTGGTACGGATCAGAAGGGCGCGGAGGCTAGCAGATTAGAATCAAGAAGCAGCATATAGTTCAGTTTTGAAGGCATAATTTTAGTCAAGACGTCGCGAAAGCAGAAGAATATATTGTCGATAAATCATGCGAGCAATGCAGCAGCAAGAAAGGATTTTGCTCTCATTTTATGGGTTCCATCTTCAGATACATAAATCGGAGCAGCCCGTTGTGCTCACAGTGCACGTGATGTTTCACAGTTTTACTCATGTTATACAGGCGCTCTTCATCCTCAACATTATCTTCAGTCGATATCATTATTCCGATTAATTTGTCGTTCTTTAAATTTCGTCCATCTCTTGTAACTGGAGCTTATTTTTTTTCTGTAATAATATCTGCTTGAGGAAGTTTCAGTCTTGTGATTGAGTTCTCTGACCAGTGGTCATTTCTGTCGAGTTTTTATTTATATCTTTTGAATAACGTTCATAAGAAAGATTTTTTTTTTATTTTTTATTTTTTTGATAGTTCTAATTGTACTGAAGTCTTGATACTAATGGGCTCTTTTATCTCATTCCAGTTTCAGGACAAAGTGGTGACTGGTGAGACAAATACCAAAATCAGGAAGTGAGAGAGAAAACCTAAGCTTTTGTTATACATTTGAATACGATATGTTTGTAGTGTCAAATAAAAATTAGTATGAGCATTATCATCATGTTGATTCTGGTTCTTAAGAACCATGGCCAGAAGTTGATAGAGAAAAAAATTTCTGATTCAATATGAACCCAATTTAAGAACCGTCAAGGGAAAAAAACATTATTATTGAGTTATAAAGCACCAATTTAATCATTTATCATGCACGTAATTTTGTTATCTCTTCATTTCTTTCCCCCCTTTTTTGACTTCTTCATAATTTTTTTTTTTTAAAAAAGGCGATTTTTGGTTTTATCCTAAAGTAGGTCAACGAAGCAAAGTGTGAAACCACATGTTGACGGTGTGCACATAATCTAGTGCAGCAATTTCTGTTTTTGACCAAATAGAATAAAATAAAATAAAGTCTCGAACCAAAATTTTTTATGTCGGTGGTTAAATGCCGGTTAACAATTTTAATTTGAGTAAGAACGAGCTTCCAGATTTTTCTTCAGAAAGAAGCCGTGAATAAATAGGTTTTCTTTTCCTAAATTTGGTTGTCCCAATAGCTGAAAGAAGTTTGTCAACAACTTTAGAGAGCTTGAAAAGATCATGTGAACATATCATGCCCTCAATATTTTTTTTATAATTACTTTTATCATTACAATGTTCTTGTAAAAAAGTTGTTGAGGAAAATTACATTAATTTTCATCGCCAATAATGCTGAAAATGGAGTAAACGAGATTGATATTTCCCTTCACACTATTTACTGGTGCGCTGTTACTTGATCGTCGACGGTCATGATCTATTCCACATTAATGATATACTAGCTAAGAGTGTGAAATGAACAAACATGTTTCCTCTTGAAAGTGAACATTTAGAGAAGTCAACAATTATTAGACAAATGATACTATAACAACTATAATTTGTTAGATATTCAAGTTTTCTTGTTATTTTGTTTTTTGGCCACATATTAAAAAATAGGGTAAATTACACTAAACTTGCAGAACTTGGCTAAGTTTCGGCCGCATCACTATATATATTAGAGAACCTCCTTATATGTTATGTGTTGATAGTCTAAATCACACTGTCAAATAAGTGAGTTGTTGAGGTGATTAGGGTCTACTAACTTCTCTTGATGTTGGGTTCGGATTATTCTCTGATGTTCTCTGTACAAATAACAAATCATAAGAGGTTGGGATTGGTCCCTAGTGGTTCCTCCGACGATCAAGTTAGCTGACAATCTTGAGTGGGGAAATAACACAAAATCAGCTTAGGGTTCTCCTGATAGAAAATAGTTCAGAAAGTTGCTTACCCCAAAATATGGAATAGTCCCTCTATTTATAGTAGTAGCAGAGGGGTAGATCGGTAACTTCGGTCGAGTGTGAGCTGGTGGGTGAGTCAGCAATGGTCTTATAGGAGTCGGTCGTTGATTGGTGAAGAGGTCGTCTCAGCGTTAGTGTGAAGTGACTAGAAGCACGTGGGCTGACATATCTTAAAGATCTACGAGCATAGAGAATTAATGGCTCTGATCTTGCATTCAATACGACGGCGACCTAACGCCAGTGAGGGGCTCGAGACAATTCGTCATCTTCTTATCCTACGTAGAATGCCGAGATGTCCTGCCTTTCGTGTCGACTTAGCAAGGAGTCGACTAATTGGCCACTCGGATTGTCAGCCGGGTCGACTCGAAAAAGATTCGGCAATTAGTACCGCCTTTTGAGCCGATCAGGCGAGGTATTGGCTCTCCGAGTCGGCCGAGTTAGGTGTTCGGGTTGCCTCGAGGTAATGAACCGGTCCGAGAACCTTAATACGAGACATTTGTCTGATGATCCGTCTGATTATAAGTTGAAAATAAAAGTGCCATAATATTATGTGACACACATTATTCTTTTAATATAGTTTTGAAAATTCAAATAGACCTTTCATGATTTATAAACTCAAAGGGATTTTGTGCAATACTCTCCAAAGTCCAGGGTTTTTTGTGAAATATATCCCAAATAACAATTAATCACAGGAATATGACGTGGCTTATCCTGCGCTGGTCGGTAGTTGGCGAGAGAAAAGGGGTGGGCAAATCCCGCCAAACCTTATCTGGACCAAAATGCCGACCTTTTTTGTACTTTTTCAGTATCCCCCGGCCTTATTATTGCATTTATGTATTTTTTTTTATCACAATTTAATAAATATAGGCTCGGGAAAAGATAATGCTTCTTTTGACAAAATGGATGAAGACAAACATATATTTTTCTTCAACGTCAATAAAAGTAGAGATGTCGGTAACTTCATCTTAACGGCTGATGTAGTTCGAGACCATCATTTTCATTCGTAGACAACAGAACTCCTTTGTCAAATTGTATATATGTATATAATTGTAAATTTAGAATTATTTTACATGATCAAAATTTAGGATAAATTGCCAAGGTTTCGTGTATCATTGAACTTTGGTAGCAAAAAATCACTTATGTTATTTTAGATTCTTATGAGAGAGAGAGAGAAAAAAGCATTGTCGAAACTCGAATAGAATAAGTAAATTCTTCCATATGTGTATAATAATAATAATAATAATAATTCCATAGATGCAATGGAATAATAGATTTAGAATCTTTTGGGTCTTAAGATGTATGAGTGTTTTATGTTGAATTCAATAGGAGAAGAGAAAATAAAAATATAGCCCTCAGCTCTCATCACAATATTGGAGTTTTGGTAGGCATGTCCCCGGGCCTGGATTTCCTGGCCGGACCGAGCACCGGGGGGTACCCGAACCCGGGCCCGGTGGATCCGGGCCGGGCTGTGCTGGGTCCGGTGCGAGTTTTGGCGAATTGGCCTGGACCCGGGCCCCGGCCGTGGACAATTGTGGACAGGCCTAAGTTTTGGTGTGATGGCTAAGTGACTTTAAGATGGTATCACAACAATCCAAGTTCAAATCTCATCAGTCATGAATTTAAAGCAGGTTTTCTAAAAATTGACTTTACTACGCGAGTCTAAGTTTCAGCCCATAAAAAAGTTGCTCAACCTACAGACACATGTTAGAATATAAAACTATACTCTTCAACCATCATCATAATTTCAGAGTTTTGTTCTAATGATTTGATGGACTTAATTTAAGAAGAGCACAAACTTTATTGTGAAGCAAACTATTTGTATTTCCATACTTGCGGTTATTAGTATTCCTTACTATTATCAATTATCAATAACATAAGGCTCGAATCTTTTCTTTAATTTAAAAAAAAAGAGAGACTTTATTGCCGAAGCCTTGATAGTACTAAAAGATTCTTTCATTTATCCATTGTTCTTACAATTTTAAAACGGTTTAAGACTTTTATTGGACCAACTCCGACCCGATCTGACGAGCAAATCAAATAGAGGTCAGCTACTAAATATAATAATAACTCAAACTTTGGCCCCATTCATTTTTCAAAATCCATAAATGCTCATCAATGAGGATATACTATTGAGAATTATACTATAAAATGACGTCAGTGGGTCACAAGCTGATCAGCACACATAATCTATTCTACTAGTTTTTAGCACAAAATTGCATCATTCAAGCTTGTAAAGCATGAATTTTGCCAAAAATAGACTAAACAACGAACTTCTCCCCCCCCCCCCCGCGGGGGTGGGGGCAAAAGGGTTTTTTGGGTATTTCCCTAACTCTTCAATATTTTCAAATTAGTCCCCCAAACCACTGAAGTTGCCAATAGGACCCCCGATTCTTAAAGGTTGTTCCAAATATGCCCAAGTATCATTGGATTGCCATTAAGTCCCCTAATTTTCTTTCAAAGTAATCTAAGTCAAGAATAGCTGTGGCAAGATATAAAAATTTGGGGACCTAATAACAATTTCAATCATTGTGAAGAACTAAATTTAAAATGCTCAATATTTGACGGACTGATATAAAAAAAGCCAAAATAAAACTGAGAAAACAACATCTAATGTGAGATGTTGGGGGTCCAATCTTCTGGATGCGAGAGGATACAGGAGGGGCCCAAAATGATGGTTAAAGGCCCTCATGGATGATTGGGGATTTGGGGGCATAGAAAAGCTATATTTAGGAGGTCAATGGTTTTTGTGCAAAGTTGTTTTTAAAATTTTCAGTTGAGAAATATTTAGTGGTCCAGACCATATCTACCTAACATGTGGTGGTTCAAGTGAATACAGCCCCTAGATCAAAATTGTAAGTTTCCTTTTAAATAAAAATAGTTTCTGATACATATACACACACGTGTGCGCACGCACACCCACCAATCCGAGAATACTTTTAAAAGTAGCTTCTATTTTGTTAATTTATACAGTAAATATACCCTTTCACTTTTTGCAAATCCCTATTAATAAATATGAAACAAAAGTTATGTGTATCTTTCGTCATTTTCAAGCATAATAATTTTTTAAGCATAGTTTTACCAATCAGCTAAACCGCTTTTGGAAACAACTTTTAATATATAATTATCAAATAATTATTTTTAGCAACTTATATAAATGGATTCCATGAGCTTACTTATATGAGCAAGTTATTATGAGCTCCAGCGCTACCAAACTGCCCCCAGCTGGTAGATGCACGTAAATATTTTGTTAAATTTTAGCTCCGAACAAAAGAAACATTCACACATACGCAAATTACAAAAAGCTAGGTAGTTATATGAGAAATAAAAAGCCCTTTTCAAACTCTCAACTTTTCTTTGTCGTGGTCTCCTTCTCTAGAGTGTTTTGACTGATCCTCTCCGCTCCCCTCACCCCTTCCCAGCACGCCTCCGCATCTCAACGCGCTTTCTTCAAATCAACTCAATTTTCAATTAACAACTTAACCCCGCTGTTAATCACTAGGGCATTTTCCATATTGGTACTTTACATCTTTAATATTTTTAAACAAACCCCTCCCGTCATTACAAATTTTTATATTCTCTTGCAGCCTATTAGTTATTCTAAATTAGTTCGTCTATCGGTGATTCTGTTGAAATTGCTGACTCGGAATAGATTTGTTGTTAAAGCATGGTGAATTAAATATTTACCCTCCCCCACCCACCAAGTAGCTATTGTTAATGACATTTAGTGTTCTGCGAGAAAGGATAGAGCACTTGTAAAATGGGTGAGAGAAGAAAGAAAAATAGGTTTTTGTTAACAGTCATTTATTAGCCCCTCAATAATTTATTCATCTTCGGATCAATCACGAATAAATACCATCTTCTGTTTTGGATTTGAGAGTTATTCTGATAGTTACTATCAATTTCATATGGACCTACTATCGTATTATATTTAACTTGTGTCAAACACAAAATAACATTTTCTATTTTCCCTCAAATCATAATAATAAAAGCGAAAAAAAAAAACTAACAACTTTCTTTTAAAAGCTAAAACCAGTACACATCTTATACTCCTAAAGTAAACCTACAAAATATTTGGTGTTAGAGTAAGAAAACAATGTTTGGCAACTTAGTTCTCAGGCTAAATATCATAAAAACCTCCTTAGATTCAGACAATTATTAGAAAACCGTCCTTAAATTTAAGAGTTATTAGAAAACCTAACTTTTTTTCTGACCGACAAACGTTTCGAAATTTTGGGGGGCTAGTTTGCAAATAAGAATATTGTGAGGGGCCGGTCGGTAACTTATGCGCTCATTTCCTTGCTAATTCGCTTCCTTGCTTCCGCCTTCCTCGAAAGGGACCCCCATTTCGCAAGAATCAAAAAGACGCGTTCACACTTCGCAATCGCTCCCCAAACTTATAAATCCCCATCACCATCGTCATCATCATCATCATCAATCCCAGCCCTTTTCACGCCACCCCCTCAAAATTTCCAAAAACCCCACTTTCGTTGAACTTTATGTATATGAAAACCCCAGGCCGCGAAAACCCCAGCCCCATCGAAGACGACTACTCCTTCTACTACGCCTTCCTCCTCCAGGACCCGCCGCCGGCCCCCTCCGACGAGATGCCTCCGGCGAAAAAGCGCCGGAGAATCGACAGGAAGCGCTCCGTCGCCGCCCTCCTCGCCTCCATCGCCGCCCTCGACGCCGCCGACGACTCCGACCGCCGCGCCTCCGCCGCCGACCACCGCCGCCACCTCTCCCTCCTCCGCTCCAACCTCGACCTCCAGTCCCAATCCATGCTCGGCTACTACTCCCGGATGCAGGATTCCTTCTCCGGGGCCGAA